>NDXB01009137.1:0-16403 GCA_002631895.1 Agapornis roseicollis
CAGCCCACCTCACAAGCGTGTCAAGGTCCCTCTGGATGGCATTCCTTCCCTCCAGCGGATCAACCACAATCTTCTCAACCTTCTCTATGTAGAAGCACCAGGGGCAGTCTGAAAGAGAGAGAACCCCACACTGACCAATAAGACATAGCTGACTGCCGACACTTCATACTATAGCAAAGAAGCCAACAAACTGAGGAAGAGTCCGAAAAAGCAAAGCATTAGTTTACTGTCTCAGATTTCTGTTAAAGGAAATAGACAAAATTAAGAAGCTAATCAGCTCTCCCTAAGATTACAAACAGATTCAGGTTGAGGGATAAAGGCAGCAACTTATCCCATGGGCAGGTAATTACACAGTTCTCCAAGGAGCAAGGGTTTTGCATTGCTTTTGATGCTTTTTCTATGCACAACAGAATGGAAGTTCAGTGGTCTGAGCTGGATTTCCTACATTCCTCGAAAGACCAGTCAGACCAAGTCTTTGATAACAGCCTCATCAGTTTGGCAATACGGAACTTGAGGAAGTGTGCATAAGTTTCCCTCCTATTTTATTTTATTTGACAGCCTTTTTTTGAAGATCAGAGCATACTTACAATTTTTATAGAAGTTCTAAACCATTAAACTTGCTGAATATGATTACGAATGGCTTTTGTAGTCTGCTCAGCGTTTTCATATGCCGGGTTTATATCAGGTAAACTGGAATAAAGGCAGGCTCCTGACTCCCACCTGATTTTGGATATCCCCAGGAACACTTACTGGCAAATTGAGTTCACTCTCTACCACTTGAAATAGCCACTAAATAAGGTCCATATGCTTTTCAGCTTTCTGACCTTTTAGGTCCAGTTACAAGTTTAATGGAGCATGTAAGTCATGCACCAACCTCAGCAGGGGTTGATACGACTCTCCCTCATCTTCAACCTTCAGAGGCCCTTAAAGAATACAGCTGCTTTGGTCAGCAGACATTTGGCTATAGGACCTCACGAAGGAGGAGAATATGCACAGAGCATGTGCCACTGGGGTGGTCGAAGTCTGGGATGAAATAATCCAGGTAGAGCAATAGTAATGAGTCAGCTGAAACCGCAATCTCAAGCACAGAAATCTCAAACCTAATAAGCCTAAAAACCTGATGTGTGTCAATTTTCCTGTTTGCTTAGGTTTGCTGGGGCTTTGTAACATCTCTCATATTTGCAAGATCTCTAAAGACACCCGTGCCCTCTCTGGTAATGGGATAAATACGGTACTTACCGGAGTGAGATCTCATTTTGTTCGGTTTCAAACCAAGTAAGTGTGCTTTAGAGATCATTGAAAGTCTGTAAAGGGATTTACCTCCAAAGCTAACAAACCAGCCATGGAACAAAGGGAGAATAGCCCTTGTTTGAAGTCAGTGGCTACCAAAACACAGCATGGTGGCACTCTGAGTGCCAGTTCTGCCTTTTGTAAAGCATGCTGCAGTATTCTGGAGCAAGTGCCTCATGTGGTGGTGCAGGATTTCTACCTTTGCTGTCTCTCTTTCCCCTTTCACTGACATGCAGAGAAAACTACAGCATGGACATGCTGCATCACTCTCCGTACCTTCAAGCAGAGTTTCAGATGTTGTACTGCTCCTGTCTGGTTCAGATGGGTCATGAGAGAAGATTATTTCATTACTAAATGTAGGAACTGCAGAAGACCCAGTCTGAGCTGAATCTCAGGCCAGGACCTTAGACATGGGCTCCAGATTATCCCCTCAGCCTGCCGCAGGGAACAGCATCCAGAAGTGCCTAACTTGCGACATGACCCAGCCAAGCTCACAGGGTAGATGCATCCCTGATTTCAGCACGAATAATATTCCTCCTATTTAAAAAAGGACCTGACCATGTCCTGTGCTTTCTGAGGGGGTCTGGAAATAACAACAAAAAAACCCCTCACTAACTCAACAGCAAGCTGTTGTGTTGTGCTTCTGGCTGAATCTCCTCAGGCAATGGCTGGTGCCATGTTCAGAGCACTATTTCTTAATTCTCTCTCCTTCACTTCATACTTATCTCACTTTAGAGAGTGTGAAATGTTTCAGTTCATTATGTTCTGAACTGTTATTTAATTGGAGCCCGTAATGTTCAGGCAGCATACACTGCACACAGTCATTTAAAATATTCCAGCAGTGCACATTTTTTATAAGTGGTTCAATTGGAAGTGATCAAGGTTTGAGACTTGCAGCCTATAAAGGCTTCTGCTGTGGAAATGTGAAGTGCTGCTCTCAATAATTTCAACCTGCTTCCTAAGCAGGCCCTCTGTTCTGACTGTCTTAAACTGCAGCATAATTTCTCAGCATGGTATGCCCAGAACCTCCATTTAATGTCGTGCTCAGAAAGGAGCCAGATTCAACACAGGGTTTCACGGAGCCCACTAGCTGTGGAGCGTGGTGGGAGCCCTCACCTCTAAACAAAGAGGTTGGGTGGGAGATCTTTGTTTCCCTCTCCCCATCTGATCCAGGAGTACTGGAACCGAGTGACTGCCTTTTGCTCTGCATGCGTCGTGTTTGCAGCTTTGTCCTTAGTTCCATGAGATCTTGAGTGTGACTGAGATGCAAGCGCAGAGTCTCTCTAAATGGATTTCCTTCAGCAGTGCACTCTGAAGCTCCAGGATTGTAAAGGAGGATGACGCCCTAGAAGAAACTTAGGAAGAGCCACAGCATTAGGAGCTCATACCAGAACCAAGTGCCGTTTCACTGTCACGGAGTGGAGCCATAGTGAAGAGCAGGTACTACCCAGGGATAAGGGGCAGCAACGCAGCTATTTAAAGTTTACTCTGCCTGTATTTTGGACATGGCTGCAACCTACAACAGCACAGACTGCAAACTTAACTTCTTCCATTTCCTATAACCTGTGCATTCGTGATAAAAGGACCTGTGTCAGGGGAGGGTTGTCTTCAGTCTTCCCCAGCCTGAGTCTGTGCAGCAAAGGAAAGATTCTACTTGTGAGGGAGGAAGTGAAGCTCACCACCTCCTTTCTCCTGCTCCTCAGAGCAAGATGGTACTCGGGGATTGCTAGCTGTCTGTTGTGGTGGGGCAGGGCAGTGACAGCTGCAGACAATGTTGTGTACCACACAGAGAAGAGCCTCCATTATTTTTCGGCATTCAAATCTAAAGCCAAAGATGAGTCAGAGATTCCAGTTTCATTGAAAATGCTCGGTAATCTCTAGTAATGACCTAGTCTAACTAAAGAACAAGCACTTGTTAAAGGTCATTTATCTGAGCAGAGAAAAGTGCTCCTTTTCCAAGCGCTGTCATCTTCTACTTTAATTAATATCAGCCATGTATGCGGCTGGCAGTGGCTTCGAATAGTGTAGCATGGGAAGAGTGGACTTCCAGTGACATTTTTAATGACAAAATGTAAATCATCCCTAGTGAATCCTGTAATCAAGGTGTTCATTGCCTAACCCTGCACTGCGGAGGAACACCTGCAGAAACACCCTGAACTCTGAATTTGGGGGAAGTCTATAGAAATGAGGAGTCTTGCAGACATTCTTTGCTGTGAGGGTGGTGAGGCACTGGAATGGGTTGGCCGGGGAGGTTGTGAGTGCTCCATCCCTGGCAGTGTTCAAGGCCAGGTTGGATGAAGCCTTGGGTGCCATGGTTTAGTGTGAGGTGTCCCTGCTTATGGCAAGGGGGTTGGAACTGGATGATCTTAAGGTCCTTTCTAACCCTAACTATTCTATGATTCTATGATAACCCAGGGAGTTGCTATCAGCTGGGGATGTGTCTGAAGGGGCATGGCCCGAATAGCAAAAAAAGACCATGAAAAAGACTGATGAAGCATGAAGAGGCAGAATCTAACTACTGATGTTTAATGGAAATGTACAACACGTACCTTAGGAACCTGCAGATCTGGGAAACTGCTTCTGTGAAGATCTTTCTCCTGATCCTGTAAAGAGCCTGATGAAAGCCCTGAAGAACAAGCACACATCCTTCCAGGATGCACTAGGAGTAACTACTCCAGCTCTAGATTTACACCTTGAGGCTGGAAGGGTCCAACCAGATCACTAACCCTGATCTCCCCAATTGCATCCAGTTACCTCGTGCTCATACATACCGTGCATTTGGCTAAGTCAAAGGCATCCAATGTTGATACTAAGACAGGAAAAGACGGTTGATTCCACTGTTATTCCCGGCAGCTTGTTTCAACGTTTGATCATTCTCACTTTCAAAACCAGTATTTTCCTATTGCTTCAGGTCCTAATGGTAGATTTTGTACTGCTTTGTTTTGCTGGATGCAAAAGGGCTCTCTCTAGTCTCCGGAAATTTCCCTCTGTGAATATATTTGTAAGGAATAATCCAGTTTACCTCCCAGGCTTCTTCTTTTGATGAGATAGGCAAAGGAAACCTCCCATTGTAAGCTGTTTCCTCCAGCCTGAAAGTCATTTTGGGGTGTCCCTTCTGTGTTCCTATCATTTTTCAGCACTCTTCAAAGATTTCTCCACTAGAATGTATGTAGGTACTTGTAACACCCAGGCTGTTTATAGTGGTATTTATGGTTTTAATCACCATTTCTTCTGGTCGAATATCAAAGTAGATCTCTTCATCTTAGTGCTTCTTTGAAGCTCCCATTGAGTTCCATGCTTATCGCTTGAATCACTACTACCAATGATATGGTTTCCACAGTTCAGAGGTGGACCCTGTGTTTTGATTTCTAGTCACCTGGCTTTGAATTCAGGCATATTAAAAAGTTCTCAGGTTTTGTGATACCATTTTAGCAAGAACATTGGACCACGTAAGGAAGAAATTCTTTCCTGTTAGGGTGGTGAGGCACTGGAATGGGTTGCCCAGGGAGGTTGTGAGTGCTCCATCCCTGGCAGTGTTCAAGGCCAGGTTGGATGAAGCGTTGGGTGCCATGGTTTAGTGTGGGGTGTCCCTGCTTATGGCAGAGGGGTTGGAACTGGATGATCTTAAGGTCCTTTCCAACCTTAACTATTCTATGATTCTATGATAACGAGAGCTCCATGATCATCTTCACTTATGACTGAAATTGTTACATCTTCTTCAATTCTTTTTTCAGGCTAATTTTCTATTTCCTTATTTCTGTAAGTCCAGTGTTGTTTGGGGGGGTTTCTTTGATCTTCCTAATTTCATGTGCTGCATGTCATGTTCTGACAAGAAGCTCTATAGTTAAGTTTAATGTCTTCTGGAATATTTTTACTTACACCGATAAAAATAGGACATGTTCTCCAGTACATTTTTTTGGAACAGAGATCGCTAAACTCCACACTTTTCACATTTAGTCATAATTTTGGAAAAACAACAGTGCCAAACTGCTTGCAAAGTTTGTGAAGCTCAGCTCCAAATTCAGTTTTCCCAATAGAGGGATGAGTCAAAACTTGTCTATCCAGGTACCTTCTCTTTTTACTGTAGATAAGGACTATACAGCATAGGTGTTCACGGCTTTTGTTAAACATGCTCATGCTCAAGCAATGAGTTTGTACAGTCCTTCAGTAAGGAAGAACATGGATCATCTGCACTAGGCTCAAGGTAGGCTTCTCCTAGAAATGGTCTGAAAGGAATGCCCCTGCTCTGTCAGGCTGTGTCAGGGCAGAGACATTTGCAAGCATTGGCAGAGCTGTATGGCTTCTTACCAGGGACTGTGCAAGCCTTCACAGCAGAGAGAGCAACTGGATTCTCAAAGGCAGATTGCACCTTCAAACTAACTTTGTATGCAGGTTTTAAATATGCTCGTCCGAAGGACTGATGGGTGGCAGGCCTTTGGTGACAGAGGAATGCTGAGTCAGAACTCATTTGAACCACCCTGAGACTGTGGAAGGGCAGTAGGAGCTGCTCACCTAAAGTGGTTTCTGGAGGTAAGGGCTGAAGCTGCACTGCACAATGGGCAGAGACTAGGCAAAGGAGAATGGGAAAGCTCTGATGACTGAGGAAGGTCTTTAAATTCTCTGTTTTCTGCCAATGTTGCAGAACATTTAGGTTAATTTGAAACAAATGTTTTCGTGTATGTGTTTGCTCAAAGTAGCTTGGCCTGGATTATTATCTAGCTTCCCTTGGATATCAATCTCCAGCACTTCCTAACATATCATATAGTGACACAAGAAGTGGGATTAGGCCCTGCTCATCTCCCACTGGAGGTGAGAGTTAAGATGAGCTTATCCACATTTAATTGCTCAATAACTCCGGTGGACAATCCTTGCATTATTGCCCAGGTTGCTGCATGCTCGCCTGCGGAAAAGCCATTCATACAAGTGTGGGATCTGATCTGAGTGGGATATTGCCAAGCCACACATATGTGGAGAGGAAGTGCAGCCCTGCCACTTTTCTCCATCCTCAGCCATGCTTTTCATTTTGTTCAGACGTTATTTTTCTCAGTCCCTACTTCATTTTCTTCCAGCCACCCCACTGTGTACCTGCCACCACAGACGCTATAGTCTTTGTCTTTCACTTATGTCATAGAATCATAGAATAGTCAGGGTTGGAAAGGACCTTAAGATCATCCAGTTCCAACCCCCCTGCCATAAGCAGGGACACCTCACACTAAACCATGGCACCCAAGGCTTCATCCAACCTGGCCTTGAACACTGCCAGGGATGGAGCACTCACAACCTCCCTGGCCAACCCATTCCAGTGCCTCAGCACCCTCACAGGAAAGAATTTCTTCCTCAGATCCAATCTAAACCTCTCCTGTTTAAGTTTGAACCCTTCACACACATCCCACACAGAATCGATACACAAAACCAGGAACCCAGGTGATGTAAAAGTGTGAAGTATTTCTGGTTTTTGAATCCACATTGTGGTGCGCACACATGGATGTCAGCTCGTAGCAGGTTCTTGGGATATGGAAAATGTGTACTGGTAAGTTTTGCAAACAGCTGGGAAAGGGAAAAAGTAATGCTAATTATTTGTACCGTTCTTATGCTGGAGGTCACTGGCAGACTGATAACCCATCACACTGGAAACGAAGCCCAGAATGCTTGTAGCCTAATGGCCTGTCATTGTTTAGTGTGAATGTTACATTCCACTTTTCCTAATCCTAATGACAAGTCAGCAAGTGAGAGGTGTAAAGCTCTGGAAGAGAAGATTTCTAAATGAAGGATCACAACTCCTTCCAGTGCATATACCCAGTTAATATTCAGAACTCCTGTATCATGCTATGGACAAAATGAGCTTATCTTCCTTTCACCATGAGGCTGTAGTTTTACTCAGAAACTTGCAGTGAAGATCTCAATGACAGATTTATGCAGCATTTAAAGAAAGGATCTTGGAAGAAGTTTGAACCTTGTTTGCTTAGACTGAAGTAGAATCATTATTGACACTCTGAGATACAAATTGCTCCCCACTTTCTTCCAAAGATTAAACTACATTAATAAACATTTTCTTTTTTCTTTTTTAGTTCAATATAACTCTTTTTATTTTGACTTAAGTCTATTGTAACTACCTCGTGTCTGAATCATAGAACTCTTAGTATTTAATTACCTTAGAACAGGTACCCTAATTCCCAAGACGGATGGCATGCTTACTGTACCCAGGATGGGCAGAAACCTCTGTATTAGTAAGCTTAGTTTCCTGAAGCTATGGGATTTATATTTCTCTCGAACCCATTCATAAACTCATAAAGTTACAGTTTAAACTCTTGATCTCACTGCTCAGTGCTTTGAAGTTGCTTCCCAAAGCCCTGCTGACGTGGATGTGCAGAGTCAGTTCCTTCTGCTGTTGAAAATGGGGTTTTTCTCCAAAATACCAAGAATGATTTGAGAGATATTGCTGTCTTACATGCAACTTGTTAAGCCTGAGGCTGGTTTTATAGCAAGAAGAGAAAACACCATCAAAATGAAGTGAATGAAAGCATATATCTGCACACTGTACTTACAGGTGCAATTAAAGAAGAAATACTCACAAGTGCTGTGAACTGTGACATACCCACACCATCTTCACTTAAACTTTTACCTTCACACTGCTTCCAGTATCATCATTTCGCTGATTTGTGTGGAGAGAGCTGCACTAAAATGCATGTTTACACAGAGTGAGAAGCCTGTGTAGTCTTCCCTAGCAGGGATGTGCAAAATCATAGAATCATAGAATGATTTGGGTTGGAAAGGAGCTGAAGATCATCTAGTTCCAACCCCCTGCAATGGGCAGGGACACCTCACACTAAACCAGGTTATTCAAAGCCCAGGTTATTCATCCTTGAACACTGCCAGGGATAGAGCATTCATGGCTTCCTTGGGCAACCTGTTCCAGTGCCACAACACTCTCACGGAAAATAATTCCTTCCTTATATCCAACCTAAATCTCCTCTGTTTAAGTGTGAACCCATTACCCCTTCTCCTATCACTACAGAGCTGTATTACGTAGATTTTTCCTGGCTTTGTTTGACCTGCAGATTTCAGTAGACCCTTTTGTTAATACAGCCTGAGTTAAGTTTTAACATCTGTAAATGCTTGAGCTGTCTAGGAACTAAGTTACTCGTGGTTGTTGAGCAAAGTATAAACATCTTACAGTGGCTCAGCTGCCAAAACAACCACTGTATGTGGAGGTGATGCTGTCCAGGAGTAGAAGGCACATTGAGGGTCAAGTATTCCAGCTCTTCCACTGTCCTACCCTGTGATCTTGAGAAAGGGCTCTGTTTTAATGTGCCTGCTTCTCTGCCTATAAAAAGGCATTTTGAGCTAAGTGTTTTGAGAGCAATTGATACTCTCAAAACCCATCTCAGTGCCCAGAGATTCCCTGGAAGGACTGAGCTAATTTGGTGTCTAGGATGTAGCAGAGTGAAGCCCTGTTGGTAATATAGTGGTTCCACAACACCGGTAATACTGAGAGAGAAACACTATTCAGATCTCTGCAGTTTCTTCTACTTGTGACTGGTGAGTTTAGGCTTCAGGCTATAGTGCTATTTCATGAGATGAATAAGGAATGAGTGTGTTGAGCTATGACCTGAACTCCCTCACACATTAAAATGGGCAACAATATTTGCAGCCAAGTGTGAATCATGGTACCATGTCCTATGGTGCCACACACCACGACGAAATCATGTCATCAGTGACAAAAGAGCACAACGATACTTTGTGGAGACAAGGCACTATGGACCTGCATCTCAGGAATGTCCACTTCCACTGAGAGCCCAGTCCTGAAGAGCTGCACCTGTTGGAATCCCTTGGTTAAACCCAAGGGCACTGGCTGGAACCAGTGGCTGTGGGCAGGCTGACTTCTGAGGAGCCACACAATACCTCTGCAGCACCAGCAACACCCCACCAAAGGGGATGCAAACAAATGCGGTGCTTCTAGTCTCAACACTTGCATGTATTTGAAATAATTAGCTGAAGGGAAAATAAAATGCCTTCTATACTTGCAAAGCTGTGAGGAAAGGAAGTGCATCTAAGATTGCTCCAAATGAAGCAGCGAGGCTCAGAGGAACCAGAGACCTCTGCTTGTATGCTGCATTCCTTACTCCTGAGACAAGTTTATGAAGGAATGGAGTGTCTTTAATCATTTAATTTGGTTAATTTAAAACTACATATGCATAATTTATTTACAGAGAGGTAAAAACCTCTAATTCCCGCATTTATTATTGTAACACACGGTATTAGAGTGATTTTCTCTTTTTACTATTGCAATCTGCACACTGTCTGAGAGAGTTAGTGTTGAATCATGCCTGAATGAGTGTGTTTGAGGGGCTTTGAGACTCCAATCCATACCATCCTCCATAAATTATGCACATAACTTTCCAAAGGCGTTGCAGATATTATAATACAAATTCATTTGCAGGGCTTTTATTCCCACCCATTGTTTTATGCCCCTTATCTTAAAGAGAAAAAAAAAAATAGAGACTCCTATTTCCCACTCCACACCGTAAGGGGGATTTGGTATTGGTGACACTGCAATAGTGCCTTATGTTGGAGGCGCATTTAGCTCATTCACAGCAAAACCCAGGGAACCTGTCTTGTTGAAACTATCTCCAAATACTATTTATGCAATCTATTCATGTAAGTGGGACACCTTTTCTAATTCTAGCTCATGGGAATTTAATTGCCAAGTTTGAGCCTTTGTCAGGATATCTATCACTTTTCAAGGACTTTATGGATGGATAAAGAATTCAGTGAGGTCCAGATCTTTTACAAGACTTGACAACTAATTCTGACCTTCTCGATGTGTAAAACGTGAGCCCTGGAAGACCTGGCTGAGGCAAAGAGAGAGAATTGATTCCAGAGCTGCCTCATTCCCAGGTAGCTTTAAATTATGTTCCAGCCTGACCCAGAAGGTTTCTCCAGCCCACTCACCTTTAGAGAGCTGAATTTTCCCTCAATCTTTTTCTGACCCAGGCTGTACTTTGAGCAGCCTGCTTCACTGAAGGCATTGTGTGTCCACCATAATGCCTCTCATCACTAATTCACAGTCCCCTGGTATGTATGAAAGCTTAAATTATTTCCTACAGTGTGCATTAGCTTGCACATGTCTATGCTGAATTTCATCTTCCATCATGCTGTCTGGTCAGGTCTTGCTGGAACACATCGTAGCTCCCCATAGTCTTGAGTAACCTAAAAAATTCTGTGTCATTCGGACGTTTTGCTAATTCACTATTTACATACCTACTCCCAGGTCACTCAGAAACATCTCTTGCTGCAAACTTTGGGCTGGCAGGCATAAATTCTTAATGCGTATTGAGGCCACGAGCCAATCCAGGGCTATTTTTTAGTTTGATTTATCTGAAGTAGCTTTTAATGGCTTATTAGTAGCTGTTGAAGGCAATGAAATCTGCGGTAGCATTACAGGTTTTGCTTTCTATAGCTGGGGTTGCCACTGAAGACAGCAGGGCTCACATTGTGCTCCCCAGTACTAGAAGATAGCTCTTTCCTAAATCTGTGTGGGATGTGAGCCTCTTCCTTTCACTGTATTTTTCCTGTGCGGGGAGGATAACAACTCCCAAAGGCTGCAACAGCTAGCCGTGGTGCAGAAGTATGTGTCTCTATTCTAGGAAACTGGGTTGACCTATTCCCCCTGTGCTGTGGGGGTTGGCATAAGAGAAGGAAGCAGGGGCTGACAAGAGGCAGACAAGAGCATGCAGTGGGACAGGGAGAAGGAGTGTGGGCCAGCCCTGGCTGCTGTTGAGCCTCCCACTAAAGGTTATCTCCCCTATCCCTGCTTGTGCTGTGAGGCAGTTACTGACTTGCCCCTCAGAGTAGCTCCCTGCCTGCTGTCCCTGGAAATGCTGAAGGCAATATGGTCATATGGCTCTTCTTCCCAAAGATGAGATCCTTAGGACTGATGCACCATGTTGAGCACAGCAAGTACACTGTCTAACTGTGTTTCTTGGGAAGAAAGCATGACATGGCCTCATCCTTTTTCTGTGGGATGCACCTCAATAGATCCATTTAACCCACCTGTCTCCTCACCTGCCACTGTAGACATGTTATATTTTACTACACAGATACCCTCGATTACTCTCTAATGTGCTGTCAATACTCCTAAGTGACAAAGAGGGAGGTGCTGTGGGGTACTGCTTACTTTGGATGGAAAGGAGGGGATCTGGGCAATGTAGGGGATGTAGGAGGTAAGGTCAGATTTTGGAATTTTAAGTAGAGCTTACAGAGGAGGAGTCTCCTTTTTCTCTGTCCCTTGCACACGATCTCACATGATCTAAACCAGTTGGGGGTCATGAACATTCCTGGCAAAGCCAGCACCACACTGAAAAGGTCACCACCAGTTTGTGCTGGGATGTCCAACAGCAGCAAAGGGAAAGCAAGAGCTGAACACTTGAACAGAGAATTGTTGTCACAACAATGATGCTCTGTGGACAGCATTAGCATGGTATCTATTTCTCACTGGTATTTACTGTTCTAGGATAAATGCAGGCTTCAGCATATGAGACTGATTTGGCTTATGGTTAGCAGCACTTAGAAGGTTATCTCTCCAATCAGAAGAAAAGAGACTTTTAATTACAAGCACAGTAAGACTATCAAGCTGGGGCAAATCCTGTGCTACTGATCTGGGGTTTTACCTGGTTCAGATTCTTGTCTTTGGCTGTTCCCTCATGAAATCACTTCCTGTGCTGGATGTTTTTGGTGGAATCATTTTGCAATGAAATGATGGAGGGCAGAGAAATGTTTGACTCTCAGGTTGAGCACACTTGGGAAAATACTGTTCTGCCCACAGCCCCATTTGAACATAGAAGAAGGCCACAGAGCTGCACAGGTACCTTCACAAACCATTGCTCATTCACACCGTGGCAAGGGGCTGCCACCAGCCACCAGCTCAGGCCTCTGGTCCTGCTGAGGAAACAGGCAGCATTAGCCTGGAGAAGAGAAGGCTGCATGGAGACCTCATAGCAGCCTTCCAGTATCTGAAGGGGGCCTATAGGGATGCTGCAGAGGGACTCTTCATTAGGGACTGTAGTGACAGGACAAGGGGTAATGGGTTCAAACTGAAACAGGAGAGGTTTAGATTGGATCTATGGAAGAAATTTTTTCCTGTTAGGGTGCTGAGGCACTGGAATGTGTTGGCCAGGGAGGTTGTGAGTGCTCCATCCCTGGCAGTGTTCAAGGCCAGGTTGGATGAAGCCTTGGGTGCCATGGTTTAGTGTGGGGTGTCCCTACTTACGGCAGGGGGGTTGGAACTGGATGATCTTAAGGTCCTTTCCAACCCTAACTATTCTATGATTCTATAAAGCCCCCCCATGCTGTCCCAGCATCACACCAGGTAAAGACAAAGCGGAAGTCTGTGATTCCAGCCTGTCAACACCAGCACATGAAGCAATGCTTGTTCGAACTTCTCCCTTTGGTGCTCAGCCTTTTGCATGTGGGCTGCATTGATTCAGGGAGCTTTGGCAGTGAGCTAATGTGCAGTGTTACCTCTGGGTGGGGGCTGTGCTGCAGGTGCTCCGAAGGCATCTGCCTCCCCCAGATCATGTTCAGTCACCTGGTTCCCAGCCCCGAGGCTCAGGACAGCGCTGTCTTAGATTACATCTCTCGTGTCATCCTGCACCTCATCACCCTTTCCACCCTCCTCCTAGTCCTCCAGCCTTTCCTCCCGCCTTCGGCCACCCTCCTGCTGCCTCTCGGCCCCTCCAGCCATCCCCACTCCCCTGTCTGCATTCCTCTCCGTCTGCCCTGTTTGCCTCCCGTCGCAGCATCTAACAGACCCAGAGAGACCAGGGCAGTCACCTGCAGCTCTGCGCAGGGAGCTGCGTCCCGGGGGCAGCAAGGCTCTTTTCCTTCCTGCTTTATTTGAGGTGGTTTGTAACTCCATAAACACCGGAGCCGGCTCAGGGATCTTGTTTACAGGTTGGGGAAGTAGGGTAGGCAGGCTGGGGGTTGCCTTGTTAAAAAGGGGGGGGGTCGACTTTGGGGTCTGCAACTAAGCAGTGGGAAGAGGAAGAAGAGGCAGGAACGCTGAGGAGCAGGGTGTGCTCGAGGCTATTTGGGAGCTGTGGTTTCAGGTGTGAGCTCAGCCATAAAGTAAAACTGCCTCCAGCACTGCCCTGTCAGAGCATGGAAATGTGGCCAGCCCCAGCTCACGGGTAACATAAAGTCCCTCTCCTTCCCATGCCGCCCGGGCAGGCCTGCCCTTACTTGCTTTGCGGAGGGTGCAGAGGCCTCCGGGCTGTGGGATCCCACCATGCAGGAGCTCTGCCCATGCCCTCTGCCCCGCAGAGCCCGTGGGACCGGGCCAGCTCAGCTTCCCCAGGCCCCGCCGAGCAGCCCGACATGGGGGGTGTTTGCGTGTGGCTGGGGCTTTCACAGCACTTGGGTTTTGTTAAGAGGAGGAGGAGTTTCTCCCTTGACATTTTCACGGCTCCGGAAGGAACAGGAGGGATTGATGACTCTGAGCGCAGCAAAGACAAAGAGGTGATCCTGCCCTACCAGGCTTTGATAAACCCAGGCAGCCAGCCACCACTTGTTCTTACAGTCCCGCACACCCACATATGCACAAGAAACACTATTATGGGGCCTTTTCAACATTAATGCATGCTTATTAACTGATGTGCCTTTGTTTTCGCTTTAAAACCTTGTTTCTAAACCTCTCCTTAAAACTCGCCATATAGATGCACACGCATACTCATTTTTCTGTCAAAGAAATCAGATCTGTAGCATTTGAAGGGAAAAGTAAAGGACCATTTTAAGCTAAATCATTCCTTTTTTTCCTCTTTGTACCATTTTCTGTTGCCAAATAACTCTTCCGCTATTAATTTTGCAGACATTGTGCTCAGTTTCAGCAGCCTTCACAGGTCTCTTGAGGTGTGTTTGAGCAAGTTTTTTGCTACCAATACCCTCTTGGTTTTTTTCTCATAAGCACAATGTTTGCACCTCGCAAACCTGACACTGGTACTGTGGCACAGATTTGGAAAGGTATTTTGGCATCTCCCTCCCAGCAAGTCAGACGCAGAGATTTAGCTTTTCCAGTATGATAGTTTGCTCTTTTATTGGGTGGATTTTCCTTCTGTTGGAGGAATGGCAAACCTGAATTGACTTCTCTGGGAGCAAAATCACAGGAGCATAAGGTAAAATCCTTTACAAATAGCACCTAATTAACTCCCGCAGATGCCCAACAGGGAAAACAGGCACTTTAACCCATTTTCTCTCCACAGACTCCCAGGTAAAGCAACTGCATGAGAATAGGAGGACACACTTCTCATTCAATGGGATACCTACCTGGCTGGATGCAGCAACATGTAGATGGGTTGAAGAACATGTGGCACAGCGGCTTTCTAACAGGACTTAATGGTTCCCAACACCTGAGTGCTTTCCCAGCACTAACTCAGTAATTATGCAATACGGACAGGCCTACTTTTTTGCACTTGCTTATGCATTTCACTGTAACTTTGCAAAATGATCAAATGATTGGGATCTCGAAAGCTCATGCTCTCTGTTCTGTCTTCAGACTGTTGCATGACACTATTGTGCAGTTTAGGCCCTTAGTGAAACTGGTTCTGTTTGCTGCTGTCTTGCCTAGAGAGCTATGAAGAACAGGACCCCGTTGTGCTGATTTCTGGATAAGCTTATAATGAGAGTCCCCATACTGACAAATCCATTATAAAAATGGAAAAAGAGACCCACAGAGAGCAGGGACACAAAAGGGAGCGAACAATACAGGAGCCACGAATATCGGGTCAGTGAGGCTCTCAGCTTCAGAGTGTCCTGCTCTCACTTGAGGCCAGTCACCTGAATAGTTTTCACAGCGGTGGGAGTCTATTGGATGCCCAAACCACAGCTGAGACTGGAGCTCAGCATCTATATGTATTCAAAGGGAATATCAGGCCTGAGATGCTCTGCTTGCTGTGTCCTGTAGGATGCTGCATCATTTGTGCCAAGCACTTCCATGAAGGAATCTGACACATAATTCCCAAACACCCACCAAACCCAGCAAACTGCTGAAGTGCAATTCAAATGGGGGCATTCTGATGTGGTCAGTTAACCCCCTGCTACCTCCAGCCCTGATATCTCTGTATAAATGAAAGAAAAGAGAATAGTGTTGGATTGTTGGGAGGAAAGCAGTGATACCATGAGACAGTTTCTTATTAATTATTTATCGGGCGCTGTGATCACAGCTAGGTTTAGCCTTTGCCCTGCTCTAGGTCATCACAAGTATATACCCCATGCCCTCACTCAAAGCATTAAGCAGCCATGCCAAAGATGGGATCTTTGCATGACTGCCTCTAGATCCCAACACATACCCATGTAGCCCCTATAATGGACAAGCACATATATTATTAAGCAGCAGAAAGCACTCGTACAAGGCTGACGGCACACATGACTTATTTACACTGACCTAAAATAGCAGCACTTTAAGTGATACAAACACAGAAGACTTTTAAAGTGCTCCATGGAGATTTGTGAATACAGGAGAACCCTTTGGCTAATCCTGAAACATTGTTTTCTTAAAAAGTCGGCTCATTTTCTTTTATGCACCTGCCATTACTTCCCTTACCTAGAAGGATCTTCCTTCATTTTTCCCTATATATTGGATTATTAGCAGCTCGGTTAACAACAGTCCTCCTATTTTTGTTGGCAGATGCAGTCTTTCAGAACTGACGGTTCCTAAGGGCTTAGGAATACTCTCCCGCAGGCTTGTAGGGTGGAGAATTCATGGGGTTTTCCCTCCTTTTAACTGGGTTTCCTGGTGGAAAGTGCCTTTAAATGGCCCTTCTTCAGCTATGCCCACTGGCCAGGCTTGGCAAAGGTTGTCCCCGCTGCCACTCGATGTCTGTTTGGGGACAGGGTCTGGATGCCTGATGTCCCTTGGGAAGCGTGTGCCCAGATGAGAAGGGAGGTCACTGCCAGGGTGGCTGGGGAGGGCTCCTGGGGGTATGCCAGGAGCGTGGGGTGCGAAGCAAGGACCAGTAAAACATTCAAATGTATGTGTGTGCATGGGGGGGGGGGGGGATGGAAGACCCTTAAAGTTTTTTAAAACAAAAAAAAAAAAAAAAAAAAACAAAAAAACCCCC
>NDXB01009137.1:16475-36680 GCA_002631895.1 Agapornis roseicollis
GGAGGGGAGGACCTTAAAGATTATTTAACCAAAAAAAAAAAGAAATCAGAAAAAAAAAATCGCGATGTCTGACTTATATGAAATTTAATTTAATTTATTTTTACACCAGCAGCTGTCAGTTCAAAGAACAAAAACAAAGTAGCCATCTGTGCTTAATTTCATAAATCTACTGTAGATTGTCACATGATAGTGGAACTTGGACAAAAACGTGTCATGTGATTGGGTCCGGTCCCTTTAAAGTCACGCTTTCATACACAGTCTGATTTAGCTGCAGCTATAGGCATGAGGCCCGGCTAAGCAACCTGTCATAAATGGAGCGGGGTCGGTCTGACAACAGTCCCCTTTTCTAGGGCTTCCAACATCTTCCCCTCTTTTTGTGGCAAAAGTGGGGTTTGTGTTGGGTTTTTATTTCTCATTCTGTTTGCACCATTTGAGCAAAACCATGAGCCTATTTGATAGCAGCGACACCTGTAACGTGAAAGAACTCCCCTTCCATGAGACCTAAAATGATATGGAGAAAACAGGGTGCCAGGAAGGACCGAGGGTGGTTGCAGAGCCAAGCAGTCTCACCTCATCTGAAACCCATCCCTGACGCTTCAGCTGGGAGGAAAAGAGTTTCCTTTCAACCTCCACAGATCACAGGTGAACCAGAGAAATGTAAAGAAATGACATTTTGGTTTAGCCATTCAAGAAGCAGGGCTAATATGGAAAGTCAGAGTGTGTTAACTCTGCAAATTCATTACTAAGAAAGTGCAAGGGAGAGAGATCAGAGGGGGTGTAATTAAAACACAGATCAAAAAGTCGCATTTTTCAATTCGCCATGTGAAAAAAAAATAACAATCAGCTTGTCATATACTCATTAAATACCAGATGGTTGAGCATGAGTAATAGATCTCTGGCTGACAGAAATCTGCAAACTCTTTTCTTTGGAGAGTTTTTAACTTAAGCAATCCGACCATATCGAATAGTCAATAATGCTCTCAAGGTGAATGTATTTGTTTAGTGTTTGCGTGCTTGTGTTTGCGTGTGCCAGAGTGTACGCGCGTGTGGGGTGGAAACGGGCAGAGCCTCGGAGAAAGTAGAATTAATTCTTAGGTGATTTTAGCTGCCTAACGCTTACAGTCTTTGCTCTCGCACTCACTGGTAGAAGAGTTTCCTGAGGTTTTAATGCTTTCCACCTTCTCCGGGATAATTAAGTGATGACCACACCTATGCTGAAAGGAAAAGGCCACAGCTCCTTTATCTAGTGCAGCTACATAACCATAAATCAGGTTGTTGCTCTGGTGTGGAGCCCCACAGATCAATCGCTTTCTCACAGTGCTGCCATCCCCTCCAGCGGGGAGAGCAGGCAGCTGCCTGCAGCTGCCTTTACTGGGGGCAGCTTGCCCCCGGGATAACTCCAGCAGAAGTTTCACCATGGGCGTGTTATTTCTCTGGTTTGCTGCTATTAGCGCTGTATTGCAGTAACACCGACGGGAGCTGGCTATAGACCACAACTGAGACGGTACAAACACAGAATTAGCTATATGCTTCTTTTCCTCCCCATAATTTGCTCTCTCAGTGTGCAACACGAGGTAGCACTTGGACATGGTCAGGTGGGGAAACTCAGACCTAACTGTATCAGAGGGTGCTTGTGGAGACAGCACTGGCAGCATCAGCATTGCTGGTCTCCCGGAGCCAAAGCTTTATGTACCCGGGTGCCTGTCTTGATCCCAAGTACAAAGACATATACAGTTGCTACCTTATTGGATTTTAGCCATTTGCGAGGCTTGATATCAGCGCAGCCAAATGACTGGGAGCCCTGAGAGGCCGATGTAATAAATGAAACGTTTAAGCCTGCCAGCAACATGAGGAATTTCAAAGAACTTCTGCATGTGTGCAGAGGCAGCAGCCATCTTCCTCCTGCCTGCTCCGGCCTGTCGCGGAAGCGAACCCGCGCTGATCTCTCTTGGAGACCTTGCATTTTAATTCCAGCCCCCCTTCTTACTGCTGTTTTCCCTTAATCTAAAATAAGTCATTTTGAATGAAAGTAGGTGATCTGGTCCTTGTATATGGAAAAACAGCAATTACTGGCAAAGAACAGCAGTCTTTGTGGTAGGAGTGTGGTAGCTTTATTCTCCTACAAGTTTGGGCTGGACTGCTACTTAGAGTAATAGACGTTAATGCCAGAAAAGAGCTTGTGAGGTTTTTTTAGCCTAGACTTTTTGCCAGCAAGGGATTTTTCCCTACAGGATATTGTAACCAAGCTTTAATTAAAAAAATTAGAAGGCATTAAGGCAGCACACAGTAATAGCCTCCTTTGGTGTACCTCACATTACCAACCAACTTGTTAGTCTCAGGCCTTCCTCTTCAACCTACTGACACATCCGTGCTCTTGGCAGATCCAGATCTTGCAACACTGTGTAGTTCAGGGATACCTAGAAGTGGTATAGCTACATTAGCACAATAAATTAGGATGGGTAGAGCGCCATGCTAATAAATCTGGATTACTTCTCATCCTCAAGCTAGTTCTTTTAGAGCTAACTCACCTAAGCACTATAATGTGGAGCGCTGATGTACCCACGTGCTATACTAGTCTTTGGGAATGACACTGGTATTATGGGGAGCTCAGAAATTCCATGGGTGTGGGAAATAGTGGAAGTGGAAAAGCTGAAAAGCTTGAGCTCTCCCTACTCAAGACTTTCAGTTGGTCAGAATAGTGGTGTTTTCTTTTCCTATGGCAAGGCTCCTAGGGTAAAGTCTTGACACCACTGAGATCTGTACAAGTTTTGCCACCAGCTACAGCAGTTATAAAGTTTTATCCCTTGTTAATTTTTCCAAAGTGGTTTTTTTTCTGATGGTAACAGGCTAATTCTCAAACTGTTGATTTCCTTTTAAATTCCATAAGGTTTGCCCGTTTCACAGCATTTTCCTTATGTGCTTTTCATGGTTTTAGCTAATACCAGCACACATTACTGCCGGAATCACCTTTTTTTGGAGTTGCCATCTTATCACACCAGCCTCACTTTTCAGCTGCTACTTTTTCAGGAGTTAAACCCCCACCTCCCCTTTTTCTCTTGGCTTGACAGGACTGTCAGAGGCACATGGAAGCACTTGCTTTCTTGATCCTGGGCTTTAATGATTAGCTTAAGAAGTCTCATATGCTCCTGTCATGCCTATTGCTACCTCTGTCAACTTTCTTTTTAACACAGCAGACTTCGATCACACCTAGAGACTAAGTCTGCAGCAACTGCTCTCAAAGGAAAAGGAAAGGCAGATCTTCTGCTCATGAAGATTGACTAATTAATGGCTAACAAATTCACCTGAAATTTGTTTCCATGTTGAAACTCTTGAGTTTGTGCTTCTCTAATCTGGTGGGATTTACTGAAGGTAAGGTAACAGGATCTTCAGTTGGCCATGATTTCTGGCAGCTTCTAGACTGCTTGGCTTCTCTTTGAGACTGCAGGTTTTAACAGACCATGTCCTTCCTGCCTTCTGTCTACAGGTAAGGTGGCTTTGGAGAACTGCTGATGAGCCTCTTTCAGCAGTTTGCCTACACTGCCTTCATTAGGATGGCGTGTCCAGCCACCCATACTCCAAGAGACACCTAAAAGACACAAACTGTGAGGAAGTTTCCATGTGGATATAGCCCATCTCACAGCTGTTTCATCTTTCAGGACCTCAAGAGCAAGGTCAGAGTCTTGGGTAGAGCTGCTATTTGCAGCGCCTGTCATCAGAACAAAGGAAGTCTTTAAGCTGGTTTTACAACCTTATCAAACCTCTGTGGGCGAGGCAGGAGAGAACAAACTAGTTTTCAGGACCACAGAGGTACACAGATCTGAGGGTAAGCAGATATACATATAGGTGTCTGATGAGTCGTCTGATATACCTGATTAGTGAGAAAGGACGCTTTTGAGGTTAAGACACTGGATAGGATTCAGGAAATCTGGATTTGGTTCCCAGCCCCACCATAGATTGCCTGTGGCATCTTGAGTAAGTCGGTTTGCTTGTATCCCAGCTCTCTGCTCAAAAAAGGGGCACAGGGCTTTCTAGCTTCTGGTTTTATTTTAGACAGACAAAGGCAAGTGCACCGATGCCCCCTAAACCACGTGGGTCCTCATCTTGCTGTGGATCTCCTGATACCATCAGTGTGTGAGTCACAGTGCTCAAGGGAAGACAGCAATGTATATTAAAGACATGTACGTACAAATGATAAACGGTTCCAGAGGTATCAGTGAAGTATTAGAAGTTGGCCACCTTAGAGAACACTACAAGTCTTACTGGCATCTGTCTCTGACAGTCTCAAACTGTCAACCAAAATTTCAATCAAACCAGGACTGTTTCATTTCATGGTTCACTGGGCAGCTGAGTATTTAAACACCTCCATTTTCTTTCCTTCATGCCAGTGCGTATGCAGGTCCTGGCTGTAAGAGTAACAGAACTGAAACAAAACCAGGGCAAGACAAAGCTACCTGGACAACATGAAGGCAGTGGCCAGCAACACCGTTTCTCTTTGTTTATTGGCCTGTGTTAGATAGACCTAAGAAGATGACACTCACTGACCATCAAAGCATTTCAGTGTGATAATTTGTCCATCATACTGTTAGATTCAAATTTTCTCCTTGCTGGTTGAATTCCAAGTGCAACCAGCCCTGGTCACTTGAGCCTCCACACTCTACAGTAACTGAAAAGAAAAAGAATTATTATTATTTGCAATAGCAGTACCATCAATGAATAAAAATCTCCAGAGATGTCCCACTATGTGCTTTTTCTGGTCGATTCAGTGGTCTTTCTATCTTCTTAATCCCTTCTAGGTTATTAGTCAGAGATCCTGCTTTGAGGTTCTAGCTTGCAATGTCTCACTTTAAGGCTGCTGTATGGCACTCTCTCTCGAGTCTTTTCTTGGCAAACTCTTGTAGCAGCAGGCTTTGTAGGCAGACTTCTTTCATTACGTAACCTTTTCCTCTTGATAGGGCATCTGTAGTACCGGAGGGAGGAGGACGCCTGATGCAGACAGGTTTCATCCTCCCACCCTGTTTTCATGTCCATGTATTTTCTCCTCTTTGAGAGGACTCTAATACTTCCCCTTGCTACTGAAAGTAGGTGGAGGAACAGCCAGTCTTTCCTATCCTTGGCAAAATGCTTCTTCTGCTCTGTTACTTATTGTGGTGCAATGAGCACAAGCACTCTCACAGTTGCAGTGATCCAGGAGAGGAGCAGTGCTCCAGCTAGATTTCCTGGGCAGGTATGTGATGCATTAACCATCCACTGAGAGCACCAATAGTTAACAGCCACCTTTGAAAGTTGAGTACACTGGACTGAGCTAGGAGTTAGTTGTACAAAGGGTATTTATGCCTTAGTGTTCAAGTGTCACTGAGATTGCCTTGCTCAAAGCTGCTCCAAAGGGGATCATTGGAGTGGATTGCTTGGGGAGGTCATGGAGTATCTACCCCAGAGATTTTAAGCAACGTGAGTGCCTATGAGGGATTCTCCATGTACAGCTGATACTACAGTTGTGCAGGAAAGCACATGGGATCACCTCCTGCCATGCTCTGAACATGCCTAGTGGAGTGGAAACACCTTAAAGTCTTCTGGGAACCAGTCCTTTCATCCTAGACATCTGGGCCCATCTCCTCAGGAGCAGAGATTTCAACTTGAATCCCTCACACCCTGGGGGAATATCCGCATCCTTTGGCCTTACAGAGAAAGGTGTAAGAGTCAGGTTTGGTTTCTCATTGAATGCAGGTATTTAATTAGCTATGGCGAAGTACACCAGATTCAGCAGAGGGTATTAAGAAAGTCCTGTTCCCAAATACCTGAGAAGGTGATGGTGAGGCCACTCTCCTCAGTGGGAGACCAAGGTTCAAATCTGCTTTCTAATCGAGTGTGTAGGCGAGGAGAGAGGAGGAAGACTTGAAAGCAGATTTCCTACCTCTTATGTGGCTAAGGGAAAAACATGGGGGAGATAACTGTTAGTTGTTTTTCAGTATTTTTCTGATCTCCAGGGGAGGATTTACAGCCAAGACTCCCAAAGGAGATAGGTGCCACCTTCTCTCCCACCAGTAGCTATGTAACTGCCTCTGCTTAATTGCCTCACCACTAAATACTTTACACCACAGGGCCTCTTGTAGACATTTCTTGCTGCCAGCTTGGTCAGCTTCTGTTTTCTCCTCTCCAGCTTCTCTAATCCCGTCCTAAGGTATCAGATTTACTCTGTTCCCTATGCACATCCCTGGCACACTGGGATGCCTGTGTCTCTAACCCAGGGCTGAGGATTCCAGTATGCACAGGGATAGATGGAAGTTAGGTATTACAACAGTGTGGTTTTCCTCTTTTGGTGTGAAATCTTCTTTTACCTCAACTATGAGCATGTTGAACAGTGAGGAAAGAAGTACTTCTGGCTAACGCACGCACACAATTAATCAAGCCTTGTGATCCTGTGACACAGAGCTCTTTGTCTCAGATCTTCTGCAAGGAGTTCCCTCTGGCTAAAAATACATGCTTCAGGCCTTTGTGCTGTTAAACTCAGCCTACTTTATACTTTCTGCCATGTGTGTGGGACTTGAAGGGAGCTGTTTAGAGATAATGCTTGTATCCCGACTGGTACATGACTCTGGGTTTATAGATCAATAAGGATTTCAGTTACCAGCCAGGGAAAGATAAATATATTTGTTGAGGTTTTTCATTCTTAATGAACAAATTGGGTTTGTATGGGATGTTTCTTAAATTCGTTGCTTCGCCATGGAAATTTATATTTTCCCTTCTTACACTTAAATTGCATTTACTTCAGTGGAAAATTTCTCCATTCCCACACATTTTAACCTCTATACTCTCTTTCCTATGAGAAAAAGTAGAAGTGGAGTAAAGCAGTGAGGGTTGGCTTGGGTTTTTAGACCTACAACTCTCTGATACCTGAGCCTGCTTGACAAATGGAATTAGTCACATTTTGTAGCATTTTGTTTCATTGTTTTTACCACTCTGGTCACTCTTTCTCTAGCTCTGGCATTTCAGGAAGAAGAAAGAGGAGGAGAAAAGCATCATTCTTTGTTTCAGGACAGAGTACTGCTTTTCCCTTAGCCAAGTCAAAGATTATAGCAGCATGCTCCTGTCACAGATTCCCCTATAAATACCCCAGGCCTATCCCTCACTGAGGTCTTAAAATTCCCCCCTTCCAAAGGGAAGAAGGTAATTTTCACTGATGATGTGACACGTCCTCAGACTCAAAGTTCACAGTGGCGCTCCCCACATGCACATGTCCCTGGTCCTGGCACACACAGTATCACATGTGTGCATTTCCTATTGATCTTAACATCGCAAGATCAGGTTTTCCACCTCTTATCAAAGGTAGTCCACAAGTCTCGTGGCCTTCCAATTGTCATGGCACCATTTTCTGTGCTGTTGAGCTATGGCTGTATATTAGCCTCCAACTAACCTTTCAAGTGACATATTTCTGCACTCTTTCCTGGAGCCGGTAGCTGGTGTTTGGAAGCTCACCAGAGCTTCACTTCTTGGGTTCCTGTTCTGCAGGTCTTCAGGTTAACCCTTCTAGCTTTAATCAAAAAAGGTGATGTCAACAGGAATCATACTGTAGGCTTTCCCGGTGCCGATTGTAACCTTTATTGTTGGTTAATTGACCAAAGTGCTAAAAGTCTATTTCAGAATTTCTCTTTCATAAAAATGTCTCCTTTGTTGAAGTATCAATTAGAAGTCTTGGTTCAAAGTTTATTTCTCTCACATGCAGCCATTTGTTCTGTAATAATTGTCTAGATTCTGACATTAAATACTGTAATTTCTCCTGCTATGTTTAAAACCACTTCCAAGGGCTTCTAAGTTGTATTTCCTTCCCATTTTCTACAGAAATAGCTGGAGTTTGTTCATGCTTGGGGAGATTAATAAAACTATATAGTAGATTGTGAAATTCACCTCAAACCAAAATACAATGAGCTCCATTCTCAGACCTCCTGCAGGCTCCATTTCTTTAATTAAATATATGCCAAGGTTCCTCTCCATGAAGTAAATATATAAAACTGCATATTTGAGGGCAATTATAAGCTAGTGTATTTTGACATTTTTCACTGTAAATCTTTTAACCTTTATTAAGGGAATTCTGGTTAAATGGATTTCTACTTGAGATATATATAGCAAAAAAGCTTAAAGCCTGTGTGAAATTATGGACAAACTAAAGAGAAATCCTAGGAAATGTGAGTAAATGAAACCCTGATTTTTGTCTTACCAGCAGAGGCTCATCATTAGCAAGCTCTATACGCTTTTACTGAGGCCAGGGGAAGGTGTTTGCACTGGGGAAACATCACCTTTACCCATTTATAGTCTGGCTTTGCTGGTACAGAGCAGGACCTGTTCCCAACCATTATTACAGAGGTGCCATAGGGAAAGCAAGGCGATAGGGCCGGTTGCAAATGGGGCAAATACTGAATGTATGACCCTATTTAGCCAAGACAAAAGCTCTCTGCTCCTGCTCATTTTGTTTTAAATGGGAGGAAGACATTAGTTGGCTTTTTGGTTAATCTTTATGTCAGAACTTTTGACAGTGGGTAACTGAAAGCATGAGATGTGGGTATGAAGGTGACCATGGGCAGATGAGCATGGCAGGATGGGCTGGAAATAGGAGCTCTGAGTGGGAAAACAATGCTTGGAGGTCATTTGCAGCTGTGCTGGCACTAATGGGGAGGACAGGGGGAAATTCCAAGGGTATATGGTCCTTCTGCCCCCAGGGATAGGGAGCTGATGTCCTGCTGTTAGTGGAATGGCCAAGGCAGAGGTGGGTGCTGCATGAGAGCTACTGAAGTCCTGAGGTGTGCCCAGGTTTCCACTCCTGGAGGACACCAGAGTCCTCCTGGTCCTTGCATCTTTATCTCAGACTATCAAACCTGCTTGATCTTTTCCCAACACTACTCTGGATGTCAGGGAAAAGGGATAGGAAACTTTTCTGGGGAGGCCACAAGAGGGGTTAAAGCAGAGGACATAGGTGGGGCTCTGATTCAGAGGTGGCCTGGAGCAGTCAGAGCTCCAGCACACACTGCTGCAGACACTGGCGTGTAAGTACATTAATATGGGAAACCCCTGTGATAGGGGAAACATCCTGGCAAAGAAGCCACAGCTCCTGCTTGAGCCAGGAGGCAGCAGTATGCCCACGGTTTGGCTATCAGTTTGAGCAAACCCAGCAGTTGTTGGAAGCTGCTGAAGGCTAGTGGCTCTTTGCAAACTATCCACATGGTTCTGCCTTCGATATAACCTTGAACTTTAAGCTGTCCTAGAAACACAGACCAACACACGCTGCACTTTATGTACTAATAAACCCGAGCCTGTTCAAACCTGCTTACTTGACAGCAGGCTACTAGATGAAAGCAGGGTTGGTTCACTTATCATCCAGAAATAGAGAGCCCCAGAAGACTTTTCTTACACAGCATAGAAGTTTCCAACTTTTTCCTTTTTTTTTCCAGTGGTAATCATTCTACCATGGGAACGAAAGCCAGCAGGATAAAGCTCAAACTTGCCATTCTTAGCTGGTCAAAACAGAAGTTCTGTCTCCATAACTCCAACTTTCCCTTCAACTACACGTGTTGAAACTTTGCCATGGCTATTTTTCTGCCTTCTAAGAAAAAACGTTAGATGCTCCATCCATAAGAGGATCTCTGACATCAATTGGTAATGGATACGGCGCACTAAAAACATTCATTCTGAACAGCTCCTGCCCTGCACAAACCCTAAGCCTGTTTGGCCTGACCTTCTGTGGCTTTTCTTGCCTGCAGAATAACTTATGAAATTTTTAGCATTCCTGCAACTATAACATCTGGGCCTCATTGTTCTATACCTCTGAAAAAGGGGGGGCAATGACAAACATACTTTGCATTCACATCCTCTTTCACCTGTTTCTCTACATGTTTTGAATCAAGATGTTCAAGCATAAACTTCTGCTGGTCATTTCTGGATGCCCTCCTGAGGGGCAGCACTCAGAGGAGGAGGGAGATAGCCCAGCAGGCTGATTTTATGCATACAGCACAGAGGTGATGCTTTCTGCTGGGCAGGTAAACAGAAGAGTCACTTATTCAACATATGCTGTGTTTTGGGTTTATGTGGCAAGGTTTGGGGGGTGATGGTGTGTGCTACAGGGGTGGCTTCTGTGAGAAGCTGCTAACAGCTTTCTCTGTGTCCAATGGAGCCAGTGCCAGTGGCTCTGAGATGGACCCATCACTGGCCAAAACCATCAGCAATGGTGATAGTGCCTCTGGGCGTCATAGTTAAGAAGGGGAAAAAGTTACTGTGCAGGAAACTGCAATTGAAACTGGAGAGAGGAGTGAGAATATGTGAGAGGAACAGCTCTGTTGACACCAAGGTCAGTGAGGAAAGGGGAGGACGTGCTCCAGGCACCTGAGCAGAGGTTGATCTGCAGCCCATGGTAAACACCATGGTGAGGCAGAGTGTCCCCAGGCACCCCATGGGGGTTAGTGGTGAAGCAGATATCCAGCGGCAGCTTGTATGGGACCCTATGCCAGAGTAGGTGGATGGTGGAAGGAGGCTGTGACCCTGTGAGAAACCTGTGCTTTAGCAAGGCTCCTGGCAGGACCTGTGCAGAGAGGAATCCATGCTGGAGCAGGTTTGCTGCAGTACTTCTGACTCCATGGGGGTCACACTCTGAAGCAGTCTGCTCCTGAAGGACTGCACCCTGTGGAAGGGACCAGGCTGGAGCAGTTAATGAAGAACTGCAACGCAAGGGAAGCACCCATGTTGAAGAAGTTCATGGAGAACTGTCTAGCATGGGAGGGACCTCACACTGGAGCAGGGGAAGAGCGTGAGGAAGCCTTCCCTGAGGAGGAAGGAGTGGCAGAAACAACATGTGATGAACTGACCACAACCCCCATACCCCATCCTGCTGTGCCACTGTTGGGGACGAGGTAGGGAAATCAAGATTAAAGTTAAGCCCAGGAAGAAGAAGGGGTTGGGAGAGAGTTTCTTATGATTTGGTTTTATTTCTCATCCTACTCTAATTTGATCGGTAATAAATTAAACTGATTTCTCCAAGTCAGGTCCGTTTGCCTGTGACAGTAACTGGTGAGTGATCTCTCCCTGTCTTTATCTTGACTTTCACAAGCCTTTCCTTACATTTTCTCTCCCCTGTCCAGCTGAGGGAGTGGAGCGATAGAGTAGCTTTGGTGGGCACCTGGTATCCAGCCAGGGTCAACCCACCACATGCTGGAAGATTGCTGGCACTCTGTTAAAAATACCAAAATAGTGCTGGTATCTTTTTATTAGGCTCTTTCACAGACCTCCAAGAGTTTCTCTTTTACACATCACTGAACCGTCAGCTCTGCACGTTAAGAGGCCTTGAGTGATTTGAACACGATCTTCTTCCTGTGCTTTTTGCAAAAGAAAGAAGTTCTATACTTAAAAAAAATAATTAAGAGCCTTCTCCAATCAGTTGCTTTTGCCTCAGTCGTTGACTTCATACTTTTACATAGTGGGTAGGAAACGCTATCCGTAACTTTCAAAGTCACAATATCAGTTCTGATGGACAAAAGGATTAGAGGAGCCATGCGTACGTCTTAGGGCTGGAAGGGGTAGGACGGAAAGGTGCCTTGGTAAGCTCATTAACTGAAGGAGTAACGGTGTGGCTTTGTTGTTACAATTTGTTAGAGTGCTTGGAAACAAGCAAAAGATCAGTTTGTGTTTGGGAAGGAATAATTCAGCCTCGTGTGGATGCCTTTTATTTTTAGAGAAATGTGTCTCCCTTAGACCCTTTTAAAAATAAATCATGTGGAGCAGAGGGACAGTGCCTGAATGCAGAATCAACTATTTGCCAACTGTTTTCTTTGTTTAAAATATGCACTTGCTAGACTGAAGCCCAAACTGCAAAGTTCAAACCAACACTCAAATTCGAAACAGCGCAGACTTTAAAGTCACTGAAGTCCAACTGGGAATCGCGGCACTACAGGCAGTCCTGGAGTTGAATTGCCGCACCAGCCTTTGCTTACAAAATATCACAAGAGGTGCAAGTGCTACCACCTGTTTCCTGCCGCACCACTCCCAGCTTTTCCAACAGCTCAGTGGCTGTGTGCTCCGCCAGGATGCGGATGGCCCAAGTTGGATTTCCAGGAAGGATGGGAAAGCATTTGAGCCCGCAGACTCTCAGGGTATCCTCAGGAGGACCTCCTTCAGTCATTCCTGTGAAAGGCATTTGCACTGGTCTGATGCTAGATAATAATAATAAAATCTAATAATAAAAATAGTATAATCGAATCAAATATTAAAGGATTTTGGCATGATTTCCCCCTGCCCAGCAAGGTTACAAGGTTACCTGAAATAAGGAGGCATAGGTACCAAGCTTTGCTCTAGGAAAAACTTCTTTACAGCAAAATACTTAAGCAGGGGTTGGAGCTAAGAGCTGGAACCTGTGGGTTTTTTCCCTAGGTGAACACCTACATCTTTGCTCAATTAGTGTCAAGCACATGCTTTGTGTCACTGTCTGCCCCCCTTATAGTAGAGGATTTTACTGCAGGCAGGGCAGTAATTGATAGCCTGGAGTTGGGAGGGGCTGATGGTGCAGGGGAGCAGGGAAGGGAAGAAGGGATGTCTCCATCGGTGTATAAGAGGCCACATTCTGGGCGAGGCACATTAAGCCACCAGATAGAACAAAAGGGTAATGAATGCCCTGGTATTCCTTATTTACCCCGGTTTGGTAGGCACATTTGTGGCCACTTACTCATTGATCAGGGGTCATAATCAATGACAGCCTCTGGGGGAATTTTGAGTTGCCAGTTACACATAATTAGTTCACTTGGTTTAATAACCTATGAAGAACTTTGCAGAGAAGGAATTATTTGGTAAAGGTGAGGGTTTCTTTAATGTTTATTGTGAATGAGGCATAACCCAGGACAACAACCAGTGATAATAGCTCCAGTACATGAAACCAGGTTATTTATCATGTAACTAACGGTGCAAGGTTTGAATCTGCGGACCGGGCCAAAGAGCTTCTACTTGACAATTTCAAGATGATATGAGTGGGTGCTGCGCACATGGATACTTCCAGATCCTTGGCCAAAGTGTCCAGGCTATCCCACGAACAAGATTGGGAGCTTTCCGTGGGGAAGTAGCCTGTGAAAGTCATGCTCCCTCTGTCATCCCTGGTAATCTTTCCCCAAGACAAAAATCTGCATTGCTGTGGCTTAATTTAAATATGCAAGCAGAATTTGACTTCTTCCCTTACTTTGTAATTAACGTATCAAGTACCCATCTCCTGGCAATATATCTGGTGCAGTGTGTAACACAGCAGGACTCCTGCGCTCCAGAGCTAGGGCTCACTCCTGACACCAAAGTGGACAGGACCAGAGGATAAAGAAGCAAACTGGAAAAAGGTTGCAGTGCTCATGACAAAGTGACCTGAAGAGAAAGGTCTGATGTGGTCAGCTGGGATGACAGCCACCGAGACATCCTTAGGGAAGATGATCCATAGATGGAATCCCTGCTGAGAAGGTTCAAACAGCAAACCTGAGAGCAGCAAAACTGTACAGTAAAAAAAAAAAAGGAAGAAAAAAGATAGTTTTCATGTTCCATAAGGCTATGATTATGTGATATACATATTTTTATTCAAGATCAAAGCGTTGTTTTTAATAGTTAAATATTCACAGATGCAAATGATCTTCGATTTGCATAAAGTGATAATTATGTTATTCATTAGGACTTGGTAAATGTTGTGTTCAAATTCCATGATCATTTTGCTTTAGGGTTACTGAGAAACAAGTTTGTGAGTTTGAGGGAAAACCTATTGTGAAAGTAAATGACAGGGTTTATTTCAACTGAGCTGGGATGATTTACCAACCTCCTACGTCCTCAGTATGGCATGTCCAGTCTAGCCCATTATATCAACTGATGTCTATGGGGAGGCCCAGGGCTGCTGTCCCTGCAAGGTCATCTGTCAATGCCAGACGGGGAGGGGAAGCTGTCAGTCTCCCCATGTAATTGTGTCTTCCCAGCTGCACTGCCTGCCTGCCGCTGCCCACACTGCCCGGGCCCCGGCTCCCCGGTGCTGTGGGAGACCCATCTTCCCCTCCTGTCTCACATACACACACCTTCCCCTGGGTCAGGAGGAACAATGGTGCAGGGAGGACAGGGCTAGCCTGTGCCGAGCTGCAGACACTTGATAAATGGGTGGGCAGGCGGCAAGTGACAATATGCAGACAAGTGATATCATTTGCAAATGGATTCGGCAAGGAAGCAAGAATATAGAAAGGGGGGAAGACAAAGTCAGGGGCACAGAAAAGGTTTCTCGTTAACCCTTACAGGAGGGTGGGAAACACGATAGCTTGACTCCGGGAAAAGAATATTGGGAATACTGCTTTTCAGTCCCTTACCTACAACCTCTGGGAGCGCTGAACACCCTACCAGGAAGTCGCATGGCACTAACTGCCTTCTGAAAACCCACATTTTTAATATCTGTGCTGCAGGCTTTCTCTCCTGATGTATAGATATGGGTGTCTTGGGATTTACCTGGGATTTACCTTGCCTAACTCCTTTGGAGATACTCCCATCCCCTTGTTGGAAGCTGAGATTGGTGCCTCAGAATAAGACCGTGGGCTGCAGTGACCTCCCTCTTTAGACATCCCAGCACTGGCATCACCCCACATGATGATGTAGCCCCATCATCTTAGTGAGTGAGCATCTGGGATGGCATCCACGTCCCACTGGCAGGCCAGCAGAGCTGGAGGGGAGATCAGGACTGCTGCAGGTGCTAAGGGCTCTTCAGGAGGGGCTTACTGAGCCAGACAAACTGGCCAACAGGAGATGTCCTATGCACAGTTTAGATATTTGTGAATGTAAATATGTTGTAGAGGTCAATCATGAGATTAAAACCATCTCGTTTCCCAAAACCCTTTTTAAACAATGGTATGAGAAGCACTCATCATCCAGTAGGTTGGATCCCAAAAGGATGGGACAGCCCACTTAAGCTGCAGGACCATTTTTTTTCCAATTACAAAACTATTTCATGTCTCTCCCAGTAGCTGATGACCTCCATCTTTCTTCTCTGTGTGCATTTTTTCTTGGCCCAGTCACACAAGAAGTCTGGCCACGTTTCGTAGCCATGATGTTTGCTTCCAATGAATACGGGCTGTGTTCACACACCACAAGGTTCGCCTTCCCGTCTCACAAGCCCAGTTGTTCCAGTAGACTTGGTCCTACCCCACTGAGCTCAGTCTATCTTGGTGCATGCCAAGGAGGTTGGGCCATCTCTTGGAGAACATGATTGGTGACGGCTGCTGGGGCAGAACACTTTGGGACCATGGGGTTACTTGCAATCTGCTACTCAGACAATGACAGCATCAAGCCTACAAGTAAGCCCTACACAGAGTTTCTAAGAACATCAAGCACTAGGAGTGTTGTTAGGTTCTGTGTTTGCAAATATTATAGACTGTGTCACTTACAGTCACAAAACATGTATAGAGGCAATGCTGTGACCAAGCTTTGGTTTTATATTTTGTTCTTTGTATTAAGGAGGTTTCTGGGAGCTTGTGAGAGCTGGTAAGACCTGGACAGATCTGTAGGATGCTCCTCAGCTGTCTAAATTACTCTCCTCTTATGAGACAACCACTGTGATGTAGGTTTGAATGTGTTTCAGGCATAAGTCCTCAACTCATCTAAACCACAGCAACCACCAAACCCCTGTTCCATGGTAGACAGCATTGGCTTGCAGTGAACCCTGGTAAAAGGAACTAGATCAGGGCAAGTCTTCCCTGGCGACATTTGTGACCAGGGTTGTGCTGTGACAGAGATTCCTAGAGTGCAGTATTTCATACAATACATCCTCTCCTCTGTGTTTCCTGCCTCTCTTGAGCATAGTGTGAACTTTGAAGTAATGCTTCCAGCCCTTTTCCCTGCAAAGAAATGTCATCTTCCTCTTTCTCTCACTCTACTTGCTGGATATCAGCTGTAGCTGCCATATTATAGTTTTTCTATTTAAATGCACTAAAAATACAGATGAAATTGTTGGCTCATCCATTAAGTGTCTCATTACCCTGTTGAATGAAGACTCTTTCTGACTTTTACTGTGGACATGGACAGGATATATTAGAACTTGCCTGTCATTAATAACTTTGAACACACACACATATAAATGGCCAATTAATATCCACATCTGCCTTAATGCTATTTATTAACTTGTATTACCTATAAGTGCCACTAATGCTTGCGGAACTTATTTCACTTAGTTTCTGCCTTTTTTTCCTGTTCTTTGGCTTGACCTTAATATTGTGTTACTTTCAGAACCTCTCTCATTGTAAGGAGGATGGACAAGATGACCTGATAGCCGTCTCTAATTTCTATATACACATTTCCCTCATTACGACACTCCTGCACAATAAGAGGCAGAGGCTCAAGCTTAGCATCTCAAAAAAAGTTCTTTTTTTCCCTAACCATCTTGCTGTGCTGTTGGTCCTGATTTAGCCATAGCAGATACGCATCCATTGGTCTTCAGGGTGCTAAGAGCCCAAAGATGGAAGGAGGTCACTAAGGGTCATATGGACTCCATCATTAGAAACAAAATTGCACATCTCCTTTCTTATCTGTTGCTCTCATTTTCTTTTTTTTAGGGCACTTTTACATTGGTCAGAGAAACCAAAGATACGGGGTTTACTCTTCTTAGGTCAAGCACTGGCTTTCTGGCAATCAATAGCAGGGTCTTTCACTTCAGTCTTTTTGTGCCAGGTCACTCAATTTCCCATGGAAATCCTAACTTCTTATGCACACGTCTTCAATGCTGAGGACATGCATTCAAAGTTGCTTTTTCTACGTGTTGAGGACCGGCAATAGTGAAACAAATAAAAACTAAGGGATTGGTCTCATGGTCAAGGTTTTGGAATTATATTTCAGGCATTTGGGTTTCCTTTGCTGTTTTGTGTGGTCACAGGAGAAAAACACAGATTTCTCTGTGCTTCTGTTTCTTTATCTGACAATCTAGGTTGCAGATTTTGTGGAATTGAGTTCCTTCTTCTTTGCAAGATACATGGAAATGACACCTGGCTGCTCCCTGTTTCATATTATCTGCACTAGGGGATGAATTTGGGCTTATTCTGAACTGTCCTGGAAATCCTCATTATGACAGTTTCGCTTGATGTTGAGTGTGACTGGCCTTTTATTTCACCTGAGGTGACTGCAAAGGAGTGGGGGAACACCTGAACAGATGAAAGAAGTGTGTGGTAATAAATCTGTAGTCAGAGCAAGACTGAAAATGTGATATTTGGCAAAACAATAACTACCAGTAAATTCTTATCCTGAATGCTGATTTTTGCACTGGTCGTTTGGAGAAGTTCCTGGGCCAAGAGGAGCAACAGACACATTCTTTGGATTTCCTTCAGGACCTGAACTACAAGTTTCTTTTCTATGAGGGTGCTGAGGCACTGGAATGGATTGCCCAGGGAAGATGTGAGTGCTCCATCCCTGGCAGTGTTCAAGGCCAGGTTAGACGAAGCCTTGGGTGCCATGGGTTAGTGTGAGGTGTCCCTGCCCATGGCAGGGGGGTTGGAACTGGATGATCTTAAGGTCCTTTCCAACCCGAACTATTCTATGATTCTATGATTCTAAGTTGCCAAGCGGTCTTGTGCAGCTCCACCTATGAGATAATACAAGGTGTTGGTCTAGACTCTGATGTTGGGGTTTCTCAAGTCCTTACAATGGGGTGACTTCCACTTATTCTGAAGTCACTCTTAGCAGAAGGCAAATGTTCAGGTAAATGCAAAGAAGACTGTTTTTATTGCAATCCAAATTTAACAGCACAGTTACTCAATTTCAAGACAGGTGGATAGAAATAGAAAAACATAATTATAACTATCTATATGTTAGATCACCCAAGAGGTGTCTTTCTCTGTTTCATCCAGCTAGCAAGCTGTCAGATGCTTATGCAATTTCTTGGCACAGCTCTTCCTTTCATAGAAGTGTAGTCTCGGGCTGAGCTTTCAGATTTAGGAACAGGTTTATCTTTACAACCCCAACCTTCCCTGAGGATCCATTCTGAATCTGATATCTATTCAGGATAAATGTTCCCTTCTGCCTTGCAGAGCAGAGAATCAGCCCTCAGCATATGACTTCTTTATACACGGAGACCAACATTTCGTGTAACCGCCTATACTTTATTCAACCTTACTTCTACAAAGAGAGAAATGAGAATAGTGTGCATAGTGCTTTCCAATTTCTCATCAAGATCAGACATGATGATAAGTAACCACTTCGGAGTGATAGTAGGTGTTAGATGGGGTGAATGAACCTTGGGCTGGGCTCTGAGGCATTCTGGGGGAGGGAATTTCACTGCTCGGATATTACTGACTAATGATAAAGAGGCTTACATTCCTGAACTCGTACTTTTATTTTGTATCTATTTAATTTTAATCTTAATTTATTATAAACAGGGGGAAAAGCATATTCAAATCTCTACAAAGGCAGAAGGTTCTGGGTTTAATATTAAAATATGTCATTTGCAATAACCTTTATGGCTTTGTCATATACTCTCAATAAATGACTTCTAAGATTGATTAAAGACCTTAGCTTTGCTTCACATGTTAATCAATCTCACCAGCCAATTAGAGCTTCTGTGCTAGAGAGCAACAGAGATCGTCTCTTAGCTATATATGGTAACATTTCTTGTGCAAGCCAAACCTTTATGACCTGGTAGAGGAACTCATGAGAGTTTATGGGAAAAGAACATCAAAGAATTGCAAGATTATTCATGCTGATACTTAACGAGTAGATATTTAGAAGCTGTATTTCAGAAGGGGTAAAAGCTAAATGCAGAATTGGTTTCCCTGGGCTGAAAGCAGAATTGGTGCTTGAGAATAGCAGATTCCTACTTCTAAGCCACTCCATGCTCTTCCTTCTTCTTATGACTTGGAGTATGTCAATTAAATTTGCTTCGATTTCACTACCTGTAAAATGGGAATGAAACTAGTTTTCCATCTGGATAATCTGAGGATGAATTAGCTCACGCTGGAAGTAAATGAAAAGCAAGACGCCTGTTCCAGCGATCCTATGGTTTCCCACACAAACAATTTAATTGGAAATGAAGTTGGAGCAACAAGGGCGGAACTACATCAAGCTTGCAGGTCACTGGTTCCCAGTCCTGACTGCAGTGAGTGTGGTAGGCTATGGAAAATGAGCAGAGGGGGCTACAATCCATTTTCTGCATGTCTCCACAGCTGACCTGCTTAGTAGCTTTTATAGCAGAGAGGCCACAAGCTAGACATGGGAAATCAACACTTGTTGTGTCAGTTCAGCTCAGTGCTGAGGCACACTGATGTGCCTGAGTTATACATGAATAAACAGATGATTCCAGCCACCAGGGCTACAAGGCCCTGCATTTTTCAGCAGATTTTTAACTCACTCTGAACATAAAGAGAAATCCTGCACTGTGGAGGATGTAGTGATTAAATGCCCAAGCGAGAACTGCCTTTTGATGTGCGTGCGCCCTCGTCCTCTCACAATGGGTTGCTGTGTCCTGACTGGACTCTCTGAGTATTAATGTAACCTGAGTAAGTAGGAGTACTCATAAATCAAGAGGTAAAGTAAAAACAAAAATTGAAAATGGCTGTAAATGACACAAAAACTCTTTTGCTTTTTTTTTCTGTGGGGAGTATTTATTCCAAAACACTTTGATATTGTGAGCTATTGCAATATGCATTATTGCATAGAATACACATTTGAAAGTGTTGAAAGATCAAATTCCTAGAATTCATGTATTCTTGAGGTGGATGCGAACAACATGTTAGTACTGGACTTGAGGACATTATCTGAGTTCCATGTATAGCCTGAATTCCAGGCGAGACTGAAGCCAGTTTTATTTATGTTTTGTCTTGGTATAATATCTTTCCGTCATTCAGTTGTCTCAGTCTAAACATTGCAGGAAAGTTCCTTTGAAATGAATGTCTGGGTGTCAGGGGCTAGCGAGCTAATAGTCTTAATTACTTTTGTAGTCTTTATTAGTTGAAATGTTTATTAGAAAGCTTACTTTTTAGCCAGTGAAAGATGACAATCTGGGTTTGATTGAGCACTGTTTGTTGTTTTAATATTGTTAGCTGTGTGAATGGGTTAACACACTTCTCATCTTCCACAAGCTGAAGGCTATGAGAAATCCCAGGGGTAGCCACTCCTCAACCCACATTTGCTGCCTTTGCCAAGGAAAGATCCCATAAGATTTCTCCCCCCCCCCCCCTCCCTAAAGCCCAAAACAGC
>NDXB01009137.1:38723-118219 GCA_002631895.1 Agapornis roseicollis
CTGACATGGACAGTGGGATTGAGTGCGCCCTCAGCAAGTTTGCCGATGACACCAAGCTGTGTGGTTGGGTGGATACGCTGGAGGGAAGGAATGCCATCCAGAGGGACCTTGACACGCTTGTGAGGTGGGCTGATGCCAACCTCATGAAGTTTAACCATGTCAAGTGCAAGGTCCTACACCTGGGTGGGAGCAATCCCAGGCACAGCTACAGGTTGGGTAAAGAGGAGATTGAGAGCAGCCCTGCCGAGAAGGACTTGGGGGTGGTGGTCGATGAGAACATGAACATGAGCCAGCTTCAGTGTGCACTTGCAGCCCAGAAAGCAACCGTATCCTGGGCTGCATCCAAAGGAGCGTGACCAGCAGGTCGAGGGAGGTGATCCTGCCCCTCTGCTCTGCTCTCGTGAGACCTCACCTGGAGTATTGTGTGCAGTTCTGGTGTCCTCAACATAAAAGGACATGGAGCTGTTGGAACAAGTCCACAGGAGGGCCACGAGGATGATCAGGGGACTGGAGCATCTCCCATACGAAGATAGGCTGAGAGAGTTGGGGCTGTTCAGCCTGGAGAAGAGAAGGCTGCGTGGAGACCTCATAGCAGCCTTCCAGTATCTGAAGGGGGCCTATAGGGATGCTGGGGAGGGGCTCTTCATTAGGGACTGTGGTGACAGGACAAGGGATAATGGGTTCAAACTTAAACAGGGGAGGTTTAGATTGGATATGAGGAAGAAATTCTTTCCTGTTAGGGTGGTGAGAGGTTGGAATGGGTTGCCCAGGGAGGTTGTGAGTGCTCCATCCCTGGCAGTGTTCAAGGCCAGGTTGGATGAAGCCTTGGATGGCATGGTTTAGTGTGAGGTGTCCCTGCCCATGGCAGGGGGGTTGGAACTGGATGATCTTAAGGTCCCTTACAACCCTAAGTTTTCTATGATTCTATGATTCTATTCTATGTGATAAACAGGGAGAGCCAGCGAGAAACATCCTCTTGCCTTAACACGAGTCATGCAGGAGAGCAGGAATAAACAAGGTGCTTAACCTCTTGAATAGCAATGGCAAATCTCTGAGTTCAACAAACCTGAATGACTTACTGCCCCAAAACATCTCTGCCATTATTCAACAGGCAGAATTAAGAGGTTGCATGAAAAGTGCAAAGACAGACCTGTAGCCCTACAGATTCTCTGCAGTTTCAAGCTAATGAAAGCTCCAAAACATGCTGTACTGGGCTTTAGATACTCCTTCAGATCAGCTCTTCATGACCCAGTAAAAGAGCTGCGTTAAGTATTGACTGCCTTTCCTGTTTCCTTAAATGGTTTTTAATATATCAATTATACCATCACTTTTAAGTGGTTTTAGCCATTTCAGGGAAACTGCAGTCACTTTGCTGCTAAAGGTCATGTTCTCTTCCAGCTCTAGCAGGAGTTAGGATTTATCACAGCAAGCTCGACTGGGGCAGAGTTTGGCACAGTTTACTCTCTCCTGGTGGTGGGCATCGGTAAGATTCAGATTCAGTTCCTCCCTTACCTTGCATTGCTACAGACAGTGCAGGTCATGTTCAATGCAGAGTGCCTGTACACATGCAGTTGGGGGCCTCTTATGTGTATCTTAGCCTGTAGACCCTGAAGTTGATCAGCAGGACCTGTTCTTTCAAAGGGTGTCTTGGCATCCTGGCCTAAAGACTCAGGCATCCTCAAGATGACAGTGTTTAAGAACACAAATGCTACAATAATAATAATGTATGCACTTTTGAAAAAAGAAAAAAAAAAAAAGAATAATAAAAAGAGAGACTTTGCTGAAATAAACGGTATTTAATTTCTTGGGTTTGAGGCCAATCCCCAGCATGATATAGTCCATTAATTCCACAAACAAAAATGTAAAGCTGAGCAAAACTCATGCAGTAAAAATTTATTTTTTGAGAAACAGACTTAAACAGACCCTCTGAAGCACAGTAACTTTCTTTTCCTGTTACAACTTAGTATAAAAGTCTTGCTATTCTGAAACACAATGGGCAAAATCCCTGTCCCCCTATGAAAACTGAAACATGTATGGCTGATAACATAAATCACAAATGTGACATTTCTATGAGGAGGTTAAGCTAGCAAGTGATTTCTCTACACTTCCTTGCAGAACAGCTCCTCCAACCTGACCCATACTGACTGAACAATGCCATCATGGTAACTGCAAACGGAATCAACATGGGAATCTTGCAGTGCACTAACTGGGCTTGAATCTCACCTCTGTCCTGTGATGTTAATAGCAACAACTCAAAGTCACAGGACAGCCCTTCTGTTTAATCACTGCACAGACAAATTTTAGTAGGTCTAATGCTGATGTACAGGAGAAGAATTCTGTCAATGCAAAAACACAAACTGAAAGCCAGGAATCCAGAGTGAATTTGTTAAGTTTTAAATGCTAGCCGAGTTATTTGATCCCATCTAAGAGATTCACAAAATACAACTCAGATCAGCTTATCCAAACTTCTGTGTTACCACAGGCTGTCGCATTTTTTGCCAGTATCCTTGCACTATGTAGTCCCATGCCAGTAGCTAGACTCTTTCACAAAGGTATTTTGGTCAGATACAAAGGGGAAAACAAACAGAACCCTTCTGTCATTTATTACACTGGTTAGTTACCTATTAAAAAATGGGTACCTAATTTGCAGTTTCAATTTGATTTCAGTATCTAGCCTTAGGTTACTTTTCTGTTTTGGCATTCTGTCTTCTCAAAGACACTAACACTCTAAAGAGCATACCTCAGGTTTTGTTTCAAAGAGATTAAGATACTGAGATCCTGAAAGCATTTTTACTGGCCTCTCATAACTGAAGCTTCTCTGTTCTTTCTCCCATCTTTCAGTGTACTTTTTGAAGCAGACACTAGACAAAATTGCAAAATATATATGATCATAAAATCACTTTCCTGCTCCTGATAATATTTCAAGGGTCAAATAAACCTTTTTAGCTGAACATTTCACGAGGGATCTAGAGTAAAGCTGCCAATCATTGCTCCTTGAGTTACTGCTTTTCAAGATACTGCCCTCTTTTGCAGGCTGGCACTTGCTTTTTCATGAGCTGCACAGCCTGATGGGTTAAAAAGCAATCCAGGTCACACTGCCTCATTTACACCACGGTTTAACCTTTTGTCAGTCTTCCAGTAACTTGCAAAATTTATCGGAAATTATTATGTTCTTTCTGAGCACTGAAAAAAACCTTAATACATAGCACTACTTTCATATACATCACCTAAGGAAGTGCGACCTCAACATCTTTGCCTTCTGCAGATGCTCCAAGACAACTGCATCACTTATTCTTGGGCTCTACAGCATTGTGTCCATAGAACTTCAGTAATCTCTACTACAAAATTAACACACAAAGGGCTTAAATACCCTTTCTCTGTTCTGTCTCCAAGTTTTCCAGGTGAGCTTGTCAGCAGAAAATATTTGGAGAACCAACTGGGAAAATTTACAGCAAAGTCTGACCTGAAGCAATCTCAATGACATCTCACATCTGCCACTGCATTAATGCTCCAGAGCTCTCCAAGTTCTTCTGGGCACCTGGAGTTCCTTTGGCAATGAATGCTCACATATAACCCCAAATTCCTAGAAACTCTCTGCCAATGAGTAACCTGGTTCATATGGCTTGTCTGCTTTAGCCAAGACAAAGTACTTGACACTGAACCATTCGAAGCAGAATTACTGTAGTCTGGAATGTGCTATTTGATCACATCAGCAGTTTTGGGGACATCAGTGCAGAAATGTGCCAAGAAGACAAGTCTCAGCTCTGAAAGTAGGCTGTATCCATGTCTCCTCCCAATTAACAATGCTAATAGCATGTAAACACATTTTTCATCTTGCAACTGTGGTAACTAACAAGTAACTGCCAGGGAAACATTGATTAGAATGTATTTATGAGCATACAAACACATTCCCTTCTCCTCTGCAGGAGCCACTACCCATCAGTTGATCTCTTCAATGCAGAGAAGAACCCAAGCTGCAGACCTGACCACATGACCACTTTGAAGAAAAATCAGTCTTGATATGCTGGATATTTCTCATGGAACAATCTAACAAATCCCACATCCTTCTACCTTTTCCTTTACATATAACTGACATTAAAAAAAGAGCAAAAATCCAATTAAATTTCTAAAAAGAGGTCACCTCTAAAACTCCCATATACTTTTGACAGGACTGCCAAAGAGTTCTCATACAGATCTGGATGTAGTCCAAGCTGAAATACACTTTGGTGCCCTAAAGCCAATGGAATCTCGAAAGAACAAATTATTCATCGATGTCCCCTACTAAAATGCATTTTGCAATGTTTCTAGCACAAAATGGCTGTTTGCTATGAGTGGGCAAAATGATTTATTAGTGTATATATACATATAGCCTCTGAAGCACTGCAGTCCTTCTGACAGAGAGGCATACAAATGAGAGGATTATGCAGATAAATCATGGGCGCAGAACTGGATTTTACTGTACTTCCACTGTGTGTATATATATGATTTACAACTAGTTTCAAATGAAGTTTTGTAATATTTTAACATTAAAAGTTCTTGGTTTAGAAAGTTGATTACCACTTTCAAATACCTATTTTCTTATTCCTGTGTATTGACTAATACATTAAAGCTAGAATAAGACAATTTACTTTTTGCTTCACAGCTACTGAGAAACTCCTATCCATTATTAGATTAGCTCAGTTCACTCCAGACCTAAATGATTTCTGGGATGTTCCTACAGCACATTTCATCTAGTATATCTGCATTATTTATGGCATTTACACAAGGAAAATTGAAGGCTTTTATAAACTAAGACACAAATCAATACAAGCTCTTAGCAGATGGGGCCTTAGTAGGGTTCCACCACAGCATTGTTCCACACCGAGCAAACTCTTTCAACAGAATAACTGGTAACACAGAAGGAAAGCTTTGCACAGTCAGTCAAGAATTAAAGATACGCTCAGCACCAAGCCTTTCAGTAATTACTGTACCTGCCTCATTCAGAGGCCAAACAGGGCTAGGTTTGCATGCAATAGGTCGCTTAAACTGCTTCACAACATCAGAATGCAAGCAATATGATAGCTTTGTTTCATTTCCCTCCCCAAGAGAAGATAAAAAGGCTGTAACACAGATGGCTTTCCCTGTCAGAGGCACCATGGACTGGGGAAGAAACGGATGAGAGGCAAATTCAGTTTGGCACTCAGTCAGGTCAGCAGTACGCTCCAAAGGAGACATTTCTCAGCCTCCACTGCATTGGTGCTTGTTGTAGGCAGCACAAACATTGGAAGGAACTGACCTGCAAGACCAGCACTGGGCAGGAGAACCAGCAGCAGCCACAAAGCCTTAGTTCCTCAGTGAGGGAAAGACCCTTCCCACCTCCATTCAGATACAGCCCACAGCTGGGCCAGCATGGGGTGGCAAATGACAGTCAGACACATAGCTTCACATCTGCCTGTTTCCAGATAATACTCTTTCAATTCACCTTGGCTGGTCTTCACAAAGAACAGATCGTTGAGACATTTAAGCAGAAGTCTCCCATAGACTTCCACTTAGGAGAGATCCATTTGCTCTCCTAACCCACCTAACCTGTGCACCGAGTATTCCTGATAGGTTGGGTTGCGTTTTTTTATTTAGTGAAATCAAAGTTTTTCTTCAGAGATTTCAGCAAAAGACCCTTTTAAACATCTATTTATAGAGCAGCACATGGGGATCTGCAGCAGCCAGAAGGAAAAAGGAATGAATGATAAATTACCCAACATAAACTTCCTTTAGAACAGTAACCTACAACAGAAAAAACAGATTATGTCCCTGTTCAATTCCTTGCTCTACAAAGGCTCAGTAACGGATTTGTCCCCTTAACCAAATAAAAAACCCTAGGGCCTTTAATTTTTTATTTGTTTAAATCTAAGAAGTCTCAAAAGGTCCCATCAACTCAGCCTTCTTTAGCTGATAAACAATAGGCTACTGAATTTATAAAGACTGCTATATTTAGATCAGGGCTAACAAGAAAGAAAAAAGGAGAAAAAACCCTGTTAGCCTTAATTAAAATCATGCCTTGCTCAGCTGGCATGGGTTTTACTTTCATGAGATTCATGAGTTCATGATCCTGACAGCTCTCCATGAGTTCTTTCTGGAGAAAAAAGGAACAGTGAAGATAAATGACTGAAATCCTAAAGTAAAATCATGAGGGAAGAAGAATTTTCCGTGGTTAAACATTCTACTCTTTTCTCCACCAGTGCTTCAGAAAATTACACGCTTCTCTGCCACTTCCAGAAAAGAGCAAAAGGCTGCTAAGACTGGAGACCAGCTCATAGGAAAGTACAGTCTCCTTCCTTAGACTTTTCTAAATTACCACAGACACACAAGCAGCAGGAGAAAGGCACAGAAAGGCTTGGAGGCCTTCTCTTCTGTATAGAACACTGATGTGGGTTAAAATGTAGTCAAGGGACTCCCTCACATAACAATGAACCCTTACAGACACCTAACATGGGAATTCAGCCTTCTCAACTTGAATATAGTGACAGATTTAACAAACCATATGTATAACCTGGATGGGTGATTGCAAGTGAAATGTAATTCTTCAGTCTTGAAAGCAGAGGGCTGGGGATGCTGGCATGTTGCCTTACCCTTGGTAAAAGCTTTGAAATAAATAGCTGATTCCTGAGAAGCTGCTGACAGATAAAAATTATATAAACATTACAAGCTGCCATCACTGAGCCAGGTAGCAAAGGTCAGCTCATTGTCTAGAAATGGGAGCTCAGGTAACTGCGTAAAAGCAGACAAGAATAAAATGATACTGCCCCAGAAAGCACTCTTACATCCAGCCTCATGCAGTTCAAGATGATATATGAGGCAGAGGTGATATGTGTATGATCAGTAACCCATGATGGAGTTTTCTTCCATTAATTTGTATGATCGCTGCGTTAAATCCGCATAACCTTTCAGGTATTCCACATCTTAAGTAACTTTTGCATGAGGCAGTATCTCTTTGGTTTGAGCTTATCAGATCTTCTGATGCACTGTCTTCTTGTAGCTCCTCTTCATCTTTTCTATGACATTTAATGTTTAATCTAATATGTATTATCTCTAATGTCTCTCTTCCAGCCTAAACACTTGTCATGTATATAAATGTTCTTTATAACACATCTGTTTCCATACCTTTAGTCATCCTTGCTTCTGAAACTTTACTAGTTCCGCTACACCTTTCTGAATTTTTAAGCTCCAGATACACAGTAAATGAAAGACTTGCCTTGCCTTTGAGAATCTATTCCTATAGAAGATAATACATTATTTACTGAGGGAGAAGGATCGAGTTGAGAAGCAAATAAAATGATGTAGCTGGGTAAGAGAGAAGCTCCACTTCAGACCCAGAGACTTGAATGATTTTAAACACCACAAGTAATAGTTTAGTTGGGACATATTAAATATTTCATCTAGAGTGGTAGAGCAGCATATCAGTAAAAAAAGAAAGAAAATAAAGAAAATCAACAGCTTTACAGAGCCTCTGTAATATTGCTGTGGGAACATTAGATTATATGAAAATCCCAGGCTGAGTATTGCAGAAGGCTGTTGGTTATTTAGTGTATACATGTGGGGGGTACTTGTGCAAGTAGTTGGGTCCCTGACTGATGAAGGGAGAATGAACTACTATCCTAAAGGATGAGGCAAGTTTTACAAAGAGAACTTGAACCAGTTTTTCCTTAAATGTTCCTTAAATTATTTACTGCTGACCTCCTTTGATAATTTTAGGCTATCACCACAATTCTGGTGCTGTTCAGCTTCTTGTGTTTCCATTTTGCAGGTTTTCAGAAGAAGTCTGGGGTATGGTCAATAAGTACAGAGACAGCCTCTGAAAAGGAGGAAAGCATACATGGTCCTTCCTTCCAAATGTGTCCTGAATCAGCACAGAGAATACTACATAGTTTTCTATGCGCTATATAGCTATATATATAGCTATATATATGTATATATATAGTGCTATAGCTATGCTATAGCTCTGATTTTCCAGGCAAGTCAAAAAGCACCCATTCTTCCCACTCAGTGAGCTTCACATTTTTCAAAATAAGCAGAAATCTGAGATTCAGTACCCATACAAACTCCTGTTTGGGTAAATTTGCCTCCACAGCTTCATTCCTCACCCTACACTGTCACATGTAGTGTGAACCTGTGCACAGTTAGTACAGTTCCTGTGTTTCAGCAGCACACCAAAGAAAACAGAAAACTCTCAGACTTTAACCTCTACAGTGAGTGGTATTTCTGCAAAGGAAGCCCAGACTGTATCTGGAAAAAGGACAGTAAGATTATACAAGCATCCTTCCTGAGGCTAGGAGAAAGCCTGCTGTGCTAAACAATTTAATAATTAAATTGAAGAAGAAAATACCACTGTAATTAACACAGAACCAGCATGGCCCAGCTAATCTCATCATGAAGAGATCGAATAAAGTAGCATGCATTTTATGGAGCAATTTAATCTGGCAAGCAATTAATCCTAAGAGCACTAAGTCAAACGAATAGATTTGCCTTTAAGGAGATCACATTCATCATCTGTAATGTATTCTAAACTGCAATTTGTTAGCCAACCCCTGAATTTTACAGAAGGCATTTACTGTCTTCCGTTAGTGGAAAAGCGATCCCTGACTGACAGGAGGGAGTGGCATCAGCCTTTTTGAACCAGCTAGCCTATTAACACTAACAGGTTCCGAATCACTGGTGCAGGAAGCAAATAATTTGCAACAAGCAGCTAGGAGTGTTTACAAGCCTTATACTTAGGAAAACAGTACAACAGTATTTACCAGACTATTGGAGCCACGTCCTAATCCACTGACCAACTTGATCCGACTCATGTCTGTAATGTCCTGGGGCTGATAACATTATTGATAGGGGAATTTACAATTAATAAATAAAATACAAATCAACCCTTGCTAACCGAAAACCTCAGCAAACATCTCTTACCTGGGTTCCTCCTCATGCAAGTCTGGGATTCCGTCTCTCTACACCCTCTCATATTCTCAGCTACAAGATAATCCTTCCCTAACTAGTTTTAAATGGAATTAGATCAGTTTAGATTGCATCATACTATCTACAGTATGATATATAAGTACTATATATACTAACATATCACAATACTGCCCTAATCCCTCAGTGCTTTTAATGTTAGAAATCCTTTCACTTCCAACTATTTATTTATTCATGATACCCCCCTGCCCATTTGTTCACATTACAAACTGCCCCTTAACTTCAAAAGCTGTTCTACATAATTTCTGTTTCCCACTACAGTAGTAGTAACCTTTAGTTTTCACTTTGCTGGACTGGGCAAAGCACACACCAAGTGTCCTTCAGAAAGAAGTAGTGATTGCTGCTGCTTGTACCAGCACTTGTCCCCATCTGAGTTTAACTTCCTAGAAGATGAATTTGAAGGCCTCCTCTCTTCCTAGGTAAAGGTCTCTGTCGAGTACTTTCCTATCTTACTGCGTAGGGGGCATTATTGTTCTTCTGCTTGATTGGACAGTTTGGATCATGAAGATTAGCAGGCTGAAAGCAATCAAAGCTCACATCCTGTAGGTGTCCTTGAGCCCAAACTGATTCCCCTCCAAATACAACAAATGCTTTAGAAAATAAAAAAGTGTTACCAAACAGGAAAAAAGGGCCCCCAAAACCCATTCACTGCATCTAGGCCTTAATAGGGACCACTAAACTTTACCAAAGGAGTAAAACCACACAAAATTCACTCAAGTGAAGCTATGCACTGTGTGTGAAAAAAAACTTGCTAGAGACATACAGCTTCTGCCAGTGACTTCCTGCCCCACTGCTAGAGTAATGACAGCATGAGATCTATGCCTGGCTGCTTTCAGTCCTCTTCCATCCTGATGATTTCCCTTTTGGTCCACTCTGAATGAAGGCATGAATGTAAAGCAGCCCCATGCCAAATCAAAGTCCTAGAGATAAAGTGCAATTAATATATACATATATATATCTCCATAAGCTACATTCCAGACTAAGTTTAGTTGGTAGCATCTCATCCCCAAAGCAGTTAAAACAAAGCTCATAAATTCATATTAAAATGATGATGAGAAAATACTGCATTATTGCACTGTCAAACAAAAGCAAGGGGAAAAACTTATAAAAGCAAAATTAATCAAAATACAGATTTCAGTACTCCAGAGGAAAGAGGGCAAATATAAAAAACAGCCAAAAATCCCACAGCTAAGATTGCTACACTTGGGAAAAACTCCTCATGGCTAAGGCTTTAAACTCCTCTGACCTGAACCTAATCGCACGATACTGTTTCCTGATGCCTATACAGCATCATACTTACAATTAGACCAATAACACATTAAAATGACAGCAAGTACAGGCACAATTCATTTAACAATTAATCTACCCTAGCTATCATTTTCACTTGTCATTAACTGCCTCTTAAATGCCCTCAATTTCAAATAACCATAGACTCTTCTTCAAAACATACACGCAGGGGAATATGCCATTATAGGCATTACTCAAAGAAGTGCTTTCTGTCCCCATCATCAACCACAGCATTAATCATACTGAGAATAGTTTCTTCTCACAAATGACTGAGTTGCATAGTTGGATCTCATCAGCAGGATTCAATATACTGGTAAGTTCATAGACAACAGACAATACAGAGCATCTGCAGCAACACGCGTTGCGAGTCCCCTAAGTTTTTAGCCTTTACTGATATATCAGAGAAATAAAATAGACTCCAAGCATCACAAGCTTCCACTGATTTAAGTAAGTGCTCTACTCAGTACCTTTAGTTAGACCCAAAGTTAACATAAAGCACAGTGCACTCAAAGAAAATAAGCTGCCTTGCTTCTTTTATGATTTGACCATGCAGTGAAGAAACTGCTCTCTAAAATCACATGGGTTAGGTTGGAAAGGACCTGTGGAGGTTATATGGTCCAATTTCATTCTCAGCATAAGGCCAGTTAGGCCACTTTGCTCAAAGTGTTCAGGCAAGACCTGAGTAGCTCAAAGGATGGGGATTGCACAACCTCCCCGAGCAATCTCTTCCAGTATTGGATCACCCATGCTGAAAAGAATTTGGGAAGAAGCTCTCTTACTACAATCCTACTTACTTTATTTTCCAGACAAACTCAAGATCTTGAAGCAGATTTTTTCTGTGGCTCTTCATTTCTGACAGAAGTTTATACATGGAAGTCACCAAAGAAAAATAAGTGCTATCCAGTGAGAACTGCACAGTTTGATCCTTCAAAAGGGCTCAATATCACACAAGGGCTAGCCTCAAAGCAATCATGGCTTTCAAACAGCAATGAACAAAGGAATCAAGAACAACATATGGCAGACCCACTGCTTTCCAAGTTTTGCAGGGAATGTCTGCCTCAGAGAAGCACATCTCAAACGTCCATAAAAAATTAATGTCAAGTGCAGGTTCCAAAGAAAATGGTGTTGCAAAATTATAAGAAGGGCATTAAATAATTACAAGAAAGTATAAGTAGAAGCAATTAACCTTTGCTCATGTACACTGCCCTGCTTAATAGGCTCCCTGTTAAGCTTTTTCAGACACCACAAGAAGGACATAATATTAAGTATATCATATTCACACCCCTCTGTCAGCACCAAGAGCTTTACATTAATTAACACAACACAACCTTCTGGGAGAAGGATCCAGTTTAAAATTCCTCATCCAAAGTGTGGGCAACAACACAAATCTGTTTAGAATAAAAGGCATGTATCCTGCCTTAAAAGTAGTTACCAGGAACATTTTCTATAGTGGATAGAAGCATTTTTTCCCACAGTAACCAAAGTCACCATTGAAATTCAGTGTTCTGAAGTTTGAAATCACCCTTCCCTTGGCCACAAAGTTTGCATTACTTCCCATTCTACCCAGACTCAAAAACGTTCCATAATCCAACTAATGAGAAGGAAAATGTCATTGTAATTAACACACAAAGTGATGACCTATTAATAACCTAATGCAGCAAACCAAAAAGCATTTAGGCTTTCAATGCCTAGCAAAGTCAGGCAAAAGGACTGCCAAAAAGCTTTTAAGGTCATCCCACTTTTGGCCACCCTCTAAATAATACACATTTGAAACCACGCTTTTGTGTCCTATTAAACAGGACTCCACAGCACGATGCCTTCAACATGTCAGCAATCTCCTAACCAAGGCTCCCTGATGAGTACCACCCAAGTTCTCACTTTTTGGGCTCACGGCAGTATTGTCCCAAGCCTGGTGTCCAAACTGAGGCTTTAGGCAATGGTTATCTTGATATTTATCTTAACAGCATGAACAGTTTGCAAAAACCACCAATACCAGCACAAGCAAGAGAATGTGTGCTTAGGCCCCTGCAAAGAGTCACATCAGTGACAACTGGTGACAATGGATGTAAACTGCTGAGAGAGACTGTTTCTTTTGTCTCTTAACACAGAGCTGCCTGCTAACACAGCCACTTGCATATCTGTATGCAACGAAGGCTTAAGAACTGACCAAGGCTAAACCACACTGTTTCATTCTTTTTTCTCCTTCCTAGATGGTTTTATCCTGGGCCAGGTCCCCAGTCTCCTTTCTATGCAGATGCACAATGAAGGCTGCTCCCCGTGGAAGTGATGCCAGGAATGAATGGCAGGTGAATCCTCCTGCTCAGCAGCACTATCAGTTTATACCTGCTCCAAGTGATCACAGAAGCACAGGCTAAGGAAGCACAGCGGGGCAGTTTTGCCAGAATAACATCCTTCAACCAAATCCTTATCAGCATGGTATCAGAATCCAATACCCATCACAGATGAATTCTTCATGAGATCTCTGTTACCTTAATCTGGCTGGCTTTGATTGCTGACAAGTAGCCAAGCACATGGGCATTTCTGACTAACAGATTCCTTCACAGTTAGCATCCCCTTCAGACAGGCAAAAGAAATCTGACTTCAAAGCTAAGAGAGAAACGGCTGCTTCAGAAACATTACATCATCACTTTCTGTATCACTCTCCTAGGTACGAGAGTTAGACAAGAAATTAGAGACTAAATAATGTAATAAAAAAGAAAAAAATTCCATTTTGGGATTTCCGAACAGCCAATTTAATTCAGACCACCTGAAGCTCTGATGTATCTCATGGTCTCCATCGGGACAGACAGGTATCAAAGCCCAAAATATTTTCACATTTGAAAGGAAAAACATAAAATACAAATTACAACTCACTCAAGCTTCCTTTTTTTCTCCAGGCAGCAGTTTACTTTCACCTTAGCCTTGGGTATAACCAAGTGGTATTTACTGATGGCTGTGAAGCTAGGCCCTGTGCTGGTAGGGTCCCTGTGCTGGTAGGGTGAGACAACCTTCTTGGCCTTTGGTGAGAAGAGCTCCTAAAAGACAAGCATCTTAACTCTGAAAGCTACAATGCACATTTCTTTTAATGACTGAAGTCTTACAAACAACACTCCCTCATCTCACAGCTCCCAGGGAACCGAGCTCCAGATTCTGGTGCAATCTTCAGACAGACTGCAGTTCTGCAGTCATGCTAACAATGTATTATCCTCGCTTTCAGTTGAAGATAAGGTAGGTACTTCATTACCTTAATGAGCAGATGTACCTAATGAGCATGTACTTTGTCAATTTTGTCCTACAGGAAGAATTAAGAGAATAAGGCATTTACATTTCCAGAGCAAACCCAAATTTTAGGCCCCCCACTAGTGTAAGAGAATACAAAATACACGTTACTGGATTTTGAAAAGCTTTTTGCTTTTTAAATACACATCCCACAGCCCAGACTTTCAGAGGGAATAATAGCACTGGTTGCTGCTGTGAATACAGATTTCTTTTAAACAAAAAGAGCAAAACAGCATTCTACTACATCATTTTTCAAGGGATAAAGGTGTTATTTAAGCTCACAATAATTTCTACATTGTTTGGGTTATGAAGAAAGCTGCTTAATGTTCTCTCCCCATTAAAGCAAATCTTGAAAGCTAGATTTGAGCCCAGTGGAGATCAGAGTCCCTTATATTTACACCCAAAGAATAAAACCAGCATGGGCAAAATTTTGACAAGCTATAAGGAGGTGTTTCAAACTGTGCTTCAATTCTGTTCCAGTAGGGCCAGTTCTTAGGGCCAAGAGTATCTGGTTGCTTCCTGGCTGCATTAGAACTACCAACAAAGATGCTGACTGCAAAGTTGAAATCTACCAATTAGAAATTGAACTCAGGCCAGCCACAGCACCAGAGAAATAATTGAGATTGTTCTTGTAAACAGGATGAAACAATACAACCATTCAACGTGAGAAACCAGCAGACCTGTGTGGATTTTGTGCTGCAACAAAACCCCTGAAATGTTTACAAGACTTCATCCTAGCTTCGCAACCATTGCTTTAATGTATTACTGAGCTCACACATAACTTGCCTGTGCCCAGCAAGGGGATTCAAGAACAAACTATCTGCAAATGAGTCAAAAAAAAAACTTCTGACAAATAAACACTATATCCACTTCTGAAATAAACCAAAACCACCCCCAATGCTAACATATATTCTCCACTATTTTTATGTTTCTACAGAGGAAGGTTATTTGGCAAGCAAAACGAGAAAGAATTTCTTGCCTGGTGCCACACTTCTTCACAGCAGGCAGTGCAAAGTGACTCACATAAATCAAACAGGAGACCATAATCACACCAAGAAGTCTCTTCCACTTTTCTCCTCTGCTGACTGTTTTCCCAAAGCTCCAGACCCTGAATTTCCTAACACAAAAGCTGAATCTATATGCCAAACATTCTACCTCCAAAGCTGAATACACAGCTTCCACAAAAAATTGCTAGCAGCTTAACTAACTCCATTTTGTAAGCCCCCATGAATCCAGTAAATGAGATCTGCAGACAGGAATTCCCCTGCTCACAGGCTGGCTGCACTCAATACAGAGTAGATGAAATGTGGGTAACATTTCTCAGCAAACTTTGCTAAGTAGCCTACAGATCCTTGCTAACTTTCCAAAACTTGCTGAACTTCAGGAAGAAATGTTTCCAACAAAATGGCCAGGAAGACAAGGGTTCACAAGTGTGAACAAGGGTAAACAGCAGGGAGATGTTAACCTTATGAGAACCACATGAAGACACTAGCTGAACTTAGAATGAGACTACCAAACAGGGGCTGCACTGCAGAAGTTTCCTTTCCACTCAGGAAACAATCCTCCCTTGAACAGATGCCTCACCTTACAGAGCAGCTGAAATACAAAAGCGTATCCTTCTGCAAGTTCCCTCCTAAAAGGCCAGCATGTTGACTTTGTAACATGAAGACAGGAGATGAAAGCAGCCGATACAATTGCAGACATTGGAAAGGAGCTAAGAAAGTCAGCTAAGGAAGGCTGCCACCCTGGGAATAAATCACTTCAAGTTCATACCCATCCCAGTCCAAAAATCATTACTTGCTTTGAGGGCGAAATTTTAGAGAGAAAGTGATCCCTGCACGTGGCTTTCAAGTGCATTAAAGAAAGCAAGCCGTGACTATGGCACCTAGATAGAGGCATTCATCGTAGAGCTTTGCTCAAAATCAATATTGGCTGTATAAACCTTAGGTCACTAAAAAAAAACAAACAAAAAACCAAACAAAAAATCAATCCTGCCACAAACGTACTGAAAAGAAAAAAAAAAAGAAATCATTAAGCAGGCTTGACTTTGTCAGAGTACCTTCTCAGGCTGCAGGGACCGAAATGGAAGTTACTGGCAGAAAGAAGGAAGGTGACCTGGGATGCACCTGACTTGCTGAACCACACGGCAGTGTTGGTGGAATTGGTCCATACAACGCCACTCGACTGCAGATTTGCTCTTTGGATGTGGGCCAGTGGCAGAGACAACATTTAATTAAGCTACTGCATGAATGAAAAAGAATGAAAGAAAATTACAGCAGAATGAAATTGGCTACAGCTCTGTAAGAGAAACACACCAAGATGAATCAGCTGGTAAATAAAGAGCAGTAACTGAAAACTAACACTGCAGTCTCAAGAAGAAATCAGATAATGTAGAAGAAACGAAATGCTGAAGTTACATGACTAGAGAAAACCCCTAAACATTAATAGAACACTAGGAGCATGGGTAAAGTGCCATGGAAGGATGAAACAACGCACTCTGAGATAGAAGTGTTTCTTCCTTTCTTTTTTTATTCTTCTGACGATATGCTGCTGGTCACAAAGGCCTGGAAGAGAGGTCTTTCCCTTTCAATCCACCTGCTTCCTCTGTTCAGGTGCCAGCTAATGCCAGAATCTGTTCACATCAAAATCCATTGCTCCTAGCAAAGGAACTTTCCCTACAGAATACTGCAAGGTCAAGTGAAAATACAAGCAGTGGTAGCAGATGAACACTGAGCAGCCAAGTTCCACCATGACCACAGTGGCATTTCAGGAACTGATCTGCTGTGCCACAGTCCCTATATAACAGAAAAGCATGCGAAATGTGAAATGTGAAGAACATGTGAAATGACGACTCTACTAACTTTGCCTCTTCAGTGAAGAGTAAAGTGATTACAAGTCACTAGAAAAGATCCAGAACCAAGCTAGAATCCACATCTAGAATCCACTTTCAGTTTTTCAACATCATCATTTTTTCAGACTACCACCTGAAAACTGTGATGAACTAATTCTTCAGACAGCCTTTGTAAAGCCTGGAAGTTTTCTTACAGTGTTTTAGTAACAATTTGATACCTTAATCTTGACATCATGTTCGGATTTTAAAGTACCAATAAAATACATTTATGAATTTCTCTTTGGTTTTGTCACTTTTTTTTTAATTAAAAGAAAAATAATAATTGTTGGCTGTCTTATACTAGCCTGTGATCTGAACTCAGTCAGCCTGATTAGCAGTGACAACGTGTCAGAGGTCATTACCATTAAACACACCTCGGTTAACAACCAACTGGAGTCATTATTCCACCAGTGATAGCCCTCACAAGTAGGTTTAACTCCAGGCAACCTACATGGACTCGGTACCCTCTGCACTCAGCACTGGCTTGCCCAAGCCAAGCAGTTCTGCATGGTCCTGCACTGTCCATCGGTCCCAGGGTTATGTACACACCCAGGGTAACACTGCTGACGGAGGAACACTTGGACATCCTTAGCCAACACTTGTGATTTATCTCAGAAAAGTTGAAAACAAGCAAGTGGTAGGGGTTTTTTTTCCAGCTTGGAAATTATGGCTTTTAGCCATACATTATTGTATTGTCAATAATTCAGTATTGTATTGTAGCCATACATATTGCATTCTCAAAGGCAAGATGTTTGTGTGTGTGCTTTATATAAATCTTTTTTTGTAAGTATATACATGATTATATATATGTATTTTTATATATTTATATTTTTTTATATATTTATATATATGTATGCACACATTCATATATATGTGTGTATACATATAATATACACACAGATATCCATATTTTATACATATGCACAGATTTTCTCGACCATTTATTTTCATAAACAGGCTTTTTCATTCTCTTACTCATATTGGCAAGAAACATGCACGTGTGTCCATTCTGTCTGTATGAAGAGGGAGAGGGTAGGAGGAAAGTATATGTGCGTGTATATACATATAAATACATATCTTGTACACAGTCTCAGCTGACTGTATCGCCTCTTGTCTATACAGAAACCCTTATCTACCATCAGGTGACCTTGCTTGTATCCTGCTTAAATGCTACAGCTACCCATTAACACAGGACGAGGTCAGCAGCATTTAGCTTTTCTTTCCCAGATGCTAAATTCCTTGCAGTAAAGCAGAACAATGCTGAAGGTACTACATGGACTGCTTGCAGCTGCTCACTTTCTGAATGAAGCCTCCTCTTTTTTCAAGGTTTTCAGTAAGTATAGTTCTATGGAATGCTGGTAATTTACCATGAGCTATAGCTTCAGAGCAGGGACACCAGGTATCCCTCAACAAACTAGCACAGTCCAATTTGGCCTTCTTTCACCTAAGTGAAATTGTAAATGCTCCTTCAGCATGCTCCTGCCCAGGCTGGCAGCAAGCACAACCATTTTATACACATCCATGTGATGCTTTAAATTCTCCTCCCAAATCCCCAGTCTATCCTTTACAACCCCAAAAGCAGCCTTGGGAGAAGCAGCACCTCCTGTACAACCAGAGTATCACACAGGGCGGTTCACGTGGAACAAAAGTAGCTGAATGAAAGCACCCAAGCAATGATCACAGCATATGCTACAACTGCACATAAAACACCTTTAAAAAGAAAAAAATCCTATCACCTAGTTCCATACCCAAAACTTACACTCTACTTGTGAACAGTGGTTCAGAGAGAAAAATAAAATTACTTTAAAAATTATGATGGGACTGAATTTCAGACAATGAGGAAATTCAGGCTATTAATCATTGAGTTAATCTATTTATTCACCTTGAAAAAATCCTGATCAGGAGAAAGTCTATTAAAAGAATACAGGGATTCAGCTGCCACCTTCCTCGCTGTGTGAGCAATCAGAAGATGCCCCTTTGAACCCTGTGTTAATGAAATTCTCATTAAATGCAAACCTGCACAATTTTATCTTGAAGAGGCTCATTAGCTTAAAAAAATTCCTTGCCTCAAAATGTGCTTATTTCCTTATAGGTGAGAAGGTGAGTTTTCAAACCACTAACTGCTGCAGCTTCTATTTCAATCCCATCAGTGCTGCAGCTGCATCTTGCAGTCCATCATGTCTCAATTATTTTTATAAACCACAGATACAAATCCATAGACAGCCTTTATAATCACTATTATGGGACAGGACAGCAATAGGGATCCACTCATTCCAATCAGTATGGAAGATTTCAACTCGATGAGGTTATTATTATTCTGTCATCTTCAAATGTTTATTTTCTTTAGGTTGGACAGATATTATGAATCATCTGTAAAAAGGAGAGGTATGGAGAAAAGGTAGGAACAGCCTTCCTGTCTCACAATACTCAAAAAGGACATTTGTGACTGCTCTTTTCACTGGAATAAGGTCTAGAAAAAGCAGATAATCAGCAACAACCATAACTCCATCAGACTGCCTAGTGGAGAATACAGTCCAACTGAGAAGTACAGTTCATAGGATAACAGGATACACAAAGTGGGATCTCCCTCTGCGGCTGAGTTTAAACAAAGAAGTGTCAAAGATTCTCTAGGTATTACTCATCCTGACTGTATTAAAGCAATTAACCAGATGACCTTGCCAATCCAGCAGCATGGGGTACAAGCAGGACTGTTTTATGTGTTTACAGTTACTCCTATAAAACAAATGCATTGCAGCCCTGAAAAGTTGTTTACAACTCACCACTCCTCTTCAAGCAAAAATACATGTAAGACTGTATGCTAGGATTTAAGACACTTGTTAAAGCTTTCTACGTGCATGCACACAGAGATGCTTTTACATTTATAATCTTTTCTACCAAAAGCCTTAGGATAATGAACTGACAGTTTTTATCTATTTATTTTTAAGTAGCTGTTGGAATGAGATGAAAGTACAAACCAAAGTGTGACTTTGCACAGCACCATTACCAGCAAAAAGCAGGTAACCCTTGCTCATAACAACTTATCAGAATGATAGAACAAGCTGAGGGAAAAACGCAACATAAGGTGAATTTCTATAAACTTATTCCCTTCATGGCAGAGGCATCTGAATAAGAAATACTCCAGTAAGACCACTCTAAGGGGAAACCAAAGGGGCATAAACAGACACTGGGGAGCTGAGCCAGGTTCAAATCAGCACATCCTTATCAATGCATAAAAAAATTACATTTAATGATAATACTGTCATTCATTAATATACTGTGTTTCTCTAATAAAACCATCAGCCCTAAATAGTTCATTCTTCTCAAGCATCTTCTCTCCCTTTTCTCTTTGGTGATTTGGGTTTGCAACATCTCCATGACTCTCTGCAACAAAGCCACAAGCATATGTGCACAAGGCTCCAGTCTGTGCTCCCAGTCCAACACCAGACAAAAACATGTGGGCCTAGTATCAAGTCCTCCTACAGACATTGCTGGAAAAGTGGAGCAGCCAACAGACAAGGTCAAAATGGTCTTTCCAAACAGACTGCAGAAAACTTCAGACCCTGAGAGCTCGAGGCATTCCTTGAAGAATAATCCTCTTGTCCTGCTGTACGATCTGCAGCTTTCAAATGCCTAAATCCAGTCTTTAGGTCAAAATGGAGTATTACCACATTACCACAGGCTTTTCATTTCAGCTATTTTCCCAGTAGGGAATGAATCTTTTGGAAGTTTCCAAAGCATGTTGCAAAAGAAAAGTAGTAGTCGCCATTTTGAAACATTACGCTGTGATCACCTTCACAAAAGCACAGTATTGTTGGATCTGTCCAGCTCTCAACAGCTGGCTGCTCCAAAATCTATTCAGTTAAAGAACCCTTCAAATGTAGTACTTTTACCACAAGTAGAAAACAAACTGGCAGAGGAAATTCAAAATACCTACACAGCCTCCCTTCCCCCCTTTTTGTTGAAGGAGAGAAGAGGTAAGTCAAACAGACCAGCTTCTCTGCATACTAATCCCTTTCTAAGCCTTGAATCATCTCTAATTTAAACCTTTCCTAATTTCACTAAATTAAAAGCAGTCATTCATGAAAACTTAGGCTAGTGAAAGATGACACGAAATTTCGATGCACATGAGCAGTTGGATGGAGCAGGGGAAAGCTACCAAAAGTCGAGAAGAGAAACATGTTAGAGGCTTCACTGGCTCCAGACAGCACCATGCACCGAGCATGCCTGATACAGGCTGTCCAGAGACAGGTATCGCAAACTCTTGGTTGCTCAACCAGAGGTGAGCACAAGCAGAAGTGCTTTTATTTTTCCTCCCTTCCTCGTTTAGAGATCTCTCCTGGGTATACAGAGAATTCCCAAGGCAGGCACTTTGTGTCACATTAAATGACGTTAATTTGGCAACAGCTATCTGCTCTGCTGCTTCAATCCAAGTGCATTATCTGCCCACAAGCGCCCATTTATGTCAGTTTGCAAAAAACAGCAACAAGGATAGTAGCAAAATAAATCTTCTGGAACCATACATGATGTTACTAAGCTTACAGACTTACTAAAGGAACCTTTAAGGTGGTTTATAGACACGTAAGATGTATACTGACTTGAAAGGTGCCCTCAGACAGTTTGTCCTACACAATCTCTTTTGTAGTGAGGAAAATGACAAGTACTAGCAATATGGAATACTGAGCTACTCGGTATAGTGTAGACACCAAGTGCCTGGGGTGACCAGGGAAATTATGGACAGATAAATACTTGTATCTTTCACGGTTTGTTTACAAGCCAGAGATAAACAATGAATTTTCTTTCAGCGTTCTTCCATTTTCCAATCCATCAGATTGGAAACCTCCTGGTTCCTCCAGGAACCTCCTGCCCAGTACCCCACTGCTCCAGAAGCAAAACTAAGAAAGTATGGCTGTCATGAAACAATACAGCACAAAAGCACCCCCAGTTATTCCTTAGTCTTACAAGTAGAACATAACCTCTGCCCCTGAGCAGGAGGAAGAGGTTTAAGAGAATACTGAAATGTCCTTAAATAATCAGTTTTAAACACACGCACAAGTCTTGCAATGTTTAAAGAGGCCTCAAATCTGCTTATTACAGCTGGCTTATAGTCCCCTTCATAGCTTCATAGAATTGCAACAGAAATCCACAATTGCTCTGCCAGCACAGCATTGTTCCCTACTATACAACTTCTCCCAAGAATGCTGTGAGGATTAAATCATTACAGCTTGTGCCATGCTTTGAAAGTACTCAGTCTAAAGAAGAGCCAAGAGAATTATTAGAGAGAGGACAATCAAACTCTGGTGATCCTCTCTTTATCCCAGTGGGCCTGTATGGAGCAGCAATTTAGCCCAACAAAGGGAACAAAATCAAAACTAAATTCAGTACAACAAATGTGAAAGTGTCACGATAAGAATGCAGTCACACAGGACACAAGAATCTTTAAAATGGTTATTAACTTCCAGTCCTTACCTAATATTGACTAATGCGTGAGTCACCTTGCTTGCAGGCTCCTTCCATTGACCAGCATTGGTAGACAGCCTTAGAACTGAAAGGAAAAGACAATTAACAGTGCTGGCACAGAATTGGCATTTTTCTAACCCAAAATGTCAAAAAATCTGCTTTAGCGAGACGACAGCCTGGGAAGCACATCAGAACAAAGGTCATCTTTGAAATCAGCTGTGATCCAGGGCAGCAGTGCCCTTCAATGCCCTTCTGAAAGGTAAGGAGCACAGAAGAGGTGAGCAGAAGAAAATAATGTCTGGCAGACAGGAAGCAGAGGGAATAGAAGAGCTTAAGTCCTCCTAACTGCTTTTTATCACCACATATTAAAGTTCATTTTCCCCAGAAACGGGGCAGCATCCCAGGTCAAAGGTATTTCATTCCACACACCATCATTCTCCTCTGGCTCCTGTTATGTATGCAAGGTTCCATCTCAGCTGGACTACATCCTGCAATTTCAACCCACCCAGCAGTGATGGATTCTCTACCTCCCCATTTATCTGGAAATGAAGAGAGGAATTGCACACTAGCCTAGAGAAAAACACTCCCTGCAGGAACAAGGGTGTTGTTCTGCAGCACAGATGGTCTCTGACAGACTTGGGAGCAGATCTGAAAACATTCTGCAACAAGAACTTCCAGGGAATCCAATCCTTTTCTGCCAGAGTACCAAAAATATTTATTTAGGTCAGAATATGTAGTGTTTCTATGGTGGCAGTTACCTGCACATCTCTTTGCAAGTACCAAAACAGGAACAGAGCCTGTAGCAAATGTTTGGTTAATTTCCATATTGCCAAAGTAGAGAGAACTTTCTATCAATTTGTAGAGAGAGTGTTTTCTGGTGGTTACATTCCACAAGGAAGGTTCACCCTCAACTTAGACATTAAGGAAAAGCACATCACCCATGCTTAACATCATCTAGAAACACGGATACAACAAGTGAATTCATAAGCAGAGTGGCTGCATACTCATGCCTATTATCACATGAGAGAAGCTTTCAATCCTGCAGATCTGGATAAAGTTCAGATTTAGGACAAGAAAAATAAATTAATAAACCCCAAAGCAATTAGATTTCATCTCCACTTCTAACTCTGAAAGTTTCAACCACATTAACAGGGAAGTTGAAGGACAGAGTAGCCTTCTCATTTGTGCTAACAAATGTCCCAAGGCTAAGAGACAGAAGGGTGACTGTAGTCCCTTTGAGATGGACTGACAAGTAAAGGGAAGCTGTCAGAACTCCTGGTTAAACTGTGGCTTTCATTAACTTGAAACAGTGCTACCTTCTCACTTCCTAGTGCTACTATTACATGTCATATGCAGGAAAAAAAACAACAATGTCAGCTCTGGGTAACATTATTTTGTCAAACAGTACGTATTGTACTTGAGTATCTGAAGTAATGTATTCAGAGAGGGTTTCCATTAATTCAAAGGGGTTTGCTTCGTGTAGCAGGATGAAAAAATTCATGTGAGAAATTAATTGTTTCAACAGGTCAGATGTGCCTGTTGCAACCCAACTAAGTATTTGAGTGTGTTATTCTTCCACTCCACTTTCCTTCAGCTTCCACACAGGGCAGACTTGAAAAATTATTAGCTAGTAAAAGCATCTCATTTTACTAGCTGCAATCTTGGGAGTAGGAAATGGGCTAGCAAAAAATTTTACATGCTCAGAGGGCACAAAAATAGCCAAGTGATCCCTTGTATAATGGATGAAACAGTAAGAAGTTGGTACAAAAGGGCAGTTCATTTTCGCTTGCAGTTGCAGGGAATATTCAGCTAATTTTATTTAGGTGATGATAGTTCTCTCCCATGACAGAAGAGAGCTGTGGCCAACTGTCTCCTTCCCACTGCCTTTTAACTCCCCTTATATGCTTATATTAACTCCTGCTGTTCACTGGGTGATCATACTGAGAAAGGAGCAGGGGGTGAAGAAAGGTCCTTCTAGAAGAAAGCAAACAAAACCTATAGCTGTCCTCTTTGCTTCAGAACTTCAAGCATGCAGGCACTATACCAGTGCTATTGCAGGCTCCATACCAGTGCTGCTGCAGGCTCCTGTGTGTGCACTGCCTGACTGTGCCTGCATGCATTCCTTGCTCTCCTTCTTTTTGTTCCTCTTTTCCCTGCTGAGCATCACTTGGTAACATTCCAGCATGCCTCTCTCTTCGAAGGATGGCGCTTTCTCCCTGTTTTGCCAATAGGCACATTCTTGAGTCCAGTGATTCGCTTGTCATTACAAGCAGGTTTGTGAGGGCTGTTTTCTTGGTTTGTTTTGGCAACGAGTGTAGGAGATGTGATTTGTCTAGCACAGCAAGCTTCTTGCTATAAGTTTCTCAAATTCTTTCCCAAATTCTTGTTTGCACCGAGTTTCTCCATGCTGGCTGGCTCTGCAGCACGTACCTGCATTCTGACTTGAAACTGTTGAATGTACTAGATGTAAACTATGCAAAGATGCGTGAAAAACCACACTCCCAGTTGTGCCAACAAATTTGTATTTCCAAGCACAGTAAGTAGCTGTTAGAGAAGCAATGAGTTTGTTCTCTTTTTTTCTGACTAAAAAAATTACACCTTTAACAAGTTTATTCCCCCCTCAATTCTTAATTTACCAAACACATCCTAGTACACAAAACATGTCCACTGACAAGACATATGAGTAGCAGGTGAATGAATAACACCTGACACTATCATCCCTCTACCACCACCAGTCAACAGTAGCCCTTACCAGTCAGGAGGTACTCACCCATAGAATAAAGGTTGTCAAAATTCTGATGCATCCGAATGATTTCATAATACAGCTCATCATAGCTGCTGGGAGTGGGAAGAAAGGTGTCTCCGTAAGTGATGAACATGTTGAACAGGTTCACAACCTATACAAGGAAGTGAAAAGAAGTTACAACAGGAATATTTACTCAAAATCTATTCTGCAACAAAACCAATTCAAAATACATCCAAAACCATTAAAGAAATAGCTCTCAGTTGCACTGCACTGTCTTACATCACTTCATTGGTTTATGTATTATTTTCATTATTATGGAGAAGAGACAGAAAAGAAACTTAAATACTATTGTATCTGGGGCAAGGAAAGCACTCTAATGGCAACAAACAAGAAAAAACACTACCAATCTGGAAAATTAAACTAAGCCTGTCCTCACATAGGCTTGTTTATTTCAATGAGCAGAGCCTACAGTGAGACAAACACTGACCCTCCCAAACATCAAGTGAAACCAACCATGATGATACTTGTCCACTGTTTGTGATCTTGTTCTAATACATCTTTCCTAGCCCAGAAATCCTGGATTCTTTCCTAAGATTCATTCAAAATTAAATTGTTCAAAATAAAAATATTTTCTTTGCCTCTACTCACCATAAGGGCAAGGGTGAAGATGTTGTGCTTGGCCAGCAGCACAGTCTCATTAGACATGAGGAACTTCAACAAGTTGATCAAAGCTAGGAGAAAATTATATGTATTTTTTAAATAAAATTAAAAACAAAATCATTCTCAACAAGTCACCTAAATATAGATCTATTTTCATTCTCTAGCATAAACCAACCTAAATGCCAGCTGCTACCCTCTCAGAAATACATCAATTTACATGGCATTGCTTGTTTGTTTGGGGTTTTTCCTGGTTAAAATACTGTGTTGGACAGGTAAGTGACAGCTATTTCACTGTCCCACATTTATTCTCCTTCACTGACTTCCCAATCAAATCTGCTCAGGCTCAGTGTAAGTCTGCTGTTAGCTTAGACAGTTCAGGGGAGATTTTTCTATCTGCTAGATCCTGAAGTGAGCTTTGGGGTTGGAGATTCCAACTGTCTCATTTCTGCTTCATACATCACCAACATGATGTACACACAGTCAGCCCCAAACTGTCACTCCTGTTGATACATGCAGTTAAAAAAACCCAAAGTAACAAGAAAAAAAAAACCCAAACAACCCACAGCATAGCTTTTCTGTAGCTCTGTGTCAATGCTGCTGCAATGTTACAAGGAAAGATGTAGCACTTTATTGTGTCAGTTATCTAGGGCTATGCAGTAGAGATTACAGATCTGGTTCACACTTGTTTAAAAAACAAACATAGCTGTAACTGCTCAAAATCAGTTAGCAATAGTGGGAATTAACAAAAAGGTTGGCTAAAGGAGCTTTAATCAAATAGATTTTACACAACTGTATTCCATGCACTTGATAAAATGGGAAGATCTTTATCTTGTTCTTACTAGTTCTTGGAAATTTCAAAGAAGGAAAGCTATTTTCTTCTGCGTTACTCAGGGCTGCTCAGCACTAAAAGCTGATGCCTGCCTAACAGATTCTTAATGTACTCTGCCCTGAAGTCAACAGATGTCAAGACTTAAAGCATCTGCATGAGGTGGCCTGCAAAGTCAAGCTGGAATGTAGACTTTTTTAAAAAGTTTCTTAATTACCCAGTCATTGGTACCTGCATCTAACAGGGTAGCGCCAGGGATTATTACTCCAATCTCTTATAGCCAGAACTTGTAAATCTATCCTTGCCCCCACCATCACACAGCTGTTACACACTACACAGTAACCCCTGGGAAAACCAACTCCAGTTTGGGGGAACCCCGCAGAATACAGAGAACAGACCATTCATCTACTTTCCTATAAAATAAGAAGAGATAAAGCACAGGGAACAGGAATTATGTAAGGGCAAAGTTGAGGTACACACACACAACCTATCCCCCTTTCAGGATTACAAAATATTCACAAAAGGGAAAACAAAAAACCTACAGTAAAAAGACAGATATGAAGAGCCTGGTAAGATCTGGAAGAAAACAAAATTGTCAGATTCTGGATACAGTCCTGCAACCACTACCTTCTAATGCTAGAAGTTCACCAGGAGTGTCAAGAGTTTATGTATGTCCCCCAAAAGGGAAGCCTATAGCCCTAGTGCGAGTATTTACTCATAGCAGACAGAAGTTACTTCAGTTTCATCTACCAGATGGTGGCTTGATGCTGAACTGCAAACCAGAATGAACAAAAAGTTCACTGTAAACTCCAGACATGCAAGCCATCTTTCAGAGCTATTCCAGGATTTAACAATCAACAGCAGCATCTCTCCCTTCCATGACAGCACCCCACCTCACGAAGCAGATATATTAACACCTCTTCAATCCAGCCACAGAGTTCCCCATATCATCATCACCTCATCACCACACTGAAACTCCTGGGATCAAAAGCAGAGAGTGTATTCCACAGTAATCCAGCTCTGGAAATACTCAGTCAGATATTTTCCTGTAAATCAGCCATTTCAAAACAAAGAAGTAGCAGGTACAGACAGGCTCTCCACCAGAGCAGAGATCCAGCTAAAAACATGTTGCCAAGGTAACCAAGCCTCCACAGCAAAAAAGTAGTCTCCCGCAGTCAGTGCCTTGGACTGGAGACAGCTATCCTGCATCTCTGTCACAGCAGCTTATTGGCCATCTACGCTATTGAAAAGTTATAAGCATGGGTTTACCTCTTTCCCAGCCACAAAATCCCACACAGCCACATCTTGTGGCCAGGTGCTGCTGTTGAACTAACTGGGGCTTCTGAGGGCACAGTAGCAGAGCTCTGAGTTTCCTCTAACAAGTGGTGTGAAGCCCATAGCTTCTCAGTCTCCCTCCAGAACCCTGCTGAAAGGCTTTTGCCAGCGGGTGATCACACAGCATGACGAGAAACTGCTGAACATCCAAACACAGTGAACATGAAAGCTGCCTGTGATGGAGAGACACTGTTTTTAAAAGAACAAGCATTACCACTGTTTGTCCAGAGCATGAGCACTCCTTGACTGCCAGAGACAAGTACTCTACAACTGCTCACTGCAGTGTTTCTCAGATACCATTCTGAACTGCAGAGCATTTGCAAGGTTCTATGTTGGTGATGACACTTAAAGAGAACTTTTGTTCTGTTCCACCCCAACAACAGCTCCTACATTTGTTCTAACTGTTGTGATTAATTTGCTCATGTTTCATTTTCCTATTCTAGTTAGAAAGAATACACAAGATTACCACTGCTTGAAATGAACTGCATCTTGTCATAGCCCACTCACAGCCAGTCTATGCTGCTCCTTTCATAAGAGCTAGGAAGGAGAGGGACATGCTTCATATGAAGAAACAACTCAGTGCTGTGCTCAAAGCCAGTCAGAAGACCAAATCCACCAGGTTTACAGTCACTATGGCACTGCACAGACAATTTATCCAGCTGTTTGGAAATCACACAGTCCTAAAAAAATTGCAGTGCTCTAGATTAGGAAAAACAGTGGAAAATGAACCCTTAAATTAATGGCTACCAGTAGCTCTGATCTGCTTGTAAGGCAGACCACATACTGAAAATGAGGACAGCTATGCCCTGGAGTTTTCAGGATTGACAACTTTTAGATCCAGCTTCAAATGCCCAGCACCCTTCAGTGACAACTACACACACAAAATAAACCTTCAGAGCAAAGGTCCAACTGGCTGAATGCTCTTCTGCCCCGAGCTCCAATGAAGCACTGCTACTACTACTTCTGAGCAACCTGAAGCCAAATCAAATGTGTCACTTCTTCTCTGCTGCAATCGACTGTTCACCTCTCATACCCAATCTGCAGGCTGCTCTCTCACAGAAGCCAGGAAATTATCCATGTTTTCTCCCAACAGAAAAGCAGTTCAGTCACTCAGCTGCACAGGCGAACTCTGGCCCTTGCTTGGGCTCAGCCGCATTATCCCAATTTGTGCTCCAGGATTTAACACTGATGAATGGTTTGGGAATGAAATACATTTCAAAGTTAGCTGGAAAACAGCACCATTTTTGCAATAGCCTCTAGAACCTTTGGGGTTTGTTTAACTGAAGTTATCCTTAGCATGCCTTCCCAGGACAAAACACACCTGCTATGGTGAGTCTTGAAACATCTGCAATACTATAGCGTCACTAGAACTTCTTTAGCAACAAAAGCAGGAGGCTATAGCTAAACTAAACTAGTAGCCATCAGTATCTGCATGCAAGCTCCTAATTTTGTGACCTGAGCTGAGCATGCTGGCTGCGCCTCTTAAATCAATGACAACACAGCCTTGAATAACTAGATTTATAGTCTCAAAACCAAGTAGAAAAGTATGCTGAGTGGACACTTATGCTGGACAGGAAGTCGTATGATTTGCTGTTTGTGAGTGGTGTAAAGCATACAGGTTGGTTTTGAGGCAATTTTCTCTCCCAAGGATTATTATAGCCAAAGGATGAAAAGGGACATCACCAGCTTTTAGATACCCTCCCTGCTTTTAAAACTGAAATAACTGCAGTGAAAGAAGCTCTTAGCTCCTCTGCCACACAGCTGCTTTTGAGGGCAGACACTTTCCTTTATCAGCTCCTGTAGCCAGCCTGCGTGCTGAGGAGCAACAGTATCCCTGGTCAGTTATTTGCTACCCTTCTCCAAGCCAATCCTCTGTGATAAGACTGTGGGCAGCCAGCATCTCTTCTTCTCCCAGGAAAGAAGTAATTCCTGCTACAGACAGATGCCCTTCTCTCCCTCCTCCTGTTCCTGCTCCCATAGCAGATTTACCTTCTCTCCCTGTAAGCCTCATTTCAAACAGAAGTATATTCAGCCCCAGCACATTTGGGATTTGAACAGTTTCTGTTCTATTTAGCATCTCAGTGCTCACTGTTTGGATCACGTGTAATGCAACAGGAGCATGGAGGTAGGTTAAATAGAGAAAAGGGAGAAAAGAAAAGAAGCAGTACCATCCCTTAGGCAAGTAAGAATGTAGCACAAACTCTGCCAAGAGCATTTCTGATGTGTTATTGCACAACAGAGCAGAAGAGAACAGCCCTGAAACACACATCAATAAGAGCTTGGATGGCTTGAGCACAGTATGTAGGCCTCTGTCACCCCATCAGCTGCACGTACAGGTCAAAAATCTTCTAATGGTGCATATAATGGCCCTCAACCAAGAAGCAAAGGAGAAAAAGAGATGTGAGGGCTTCTCATCTGCAGTATAACATCACTTAACAGGATCCTGCAGTCTACTAAAATCCTGCCATTTTGTACTCTCCAGATCTCAGGGCACACTGAGGAAGAGCAGTGATTTTTCTTGTTGCCTCTAGAAGTTACCATTGTACCAACAGTGTATTCTGTGTTCTCTTTTTAGTATTTTAACTAACAACTTCCTTAGGAGTATCCTCACTCATCACTACAGGGCAGCTGATGGTGCCATCTGGGTAACACTTCAATGCTGCAAAGAAATCTTCCACCTAGGAGTGCTGCTGCAGCACAGTAACCACCCTGGGGGTCTTACAGCCATCCTGTTCACATACACATACTCTTAAGCCAAGGTCCATACCGCTCTGCCACATGGTTAGCCAGATCTGGAAGGATTAATGCACTAGACTGTAACAGAAAAGAAACTGGATTCAACTCCTCAGGAAGCAGCACTTCAGTCTTTCTGTGCTTCATCTCCTCCTACACAAAAGGGTAAACAGCACCACTCTATCTGCAACAGCACTGAAAGCATAAATATAGCAACAGGAACCAAAGGCCCACCTACACTCAGGATTCTGTTTCTAACTGGTCAACACCAAACACCTGTTAAAAAGTAATGGTCAAAACAATGCTTTCTTGTCACGCTCTTCCAGGTTCCAAAATTCAGCATGATCTCCTTTTACATAAGGGAAACTACAGCACAGACTGTGGAAATAACACTTTCACAACATGACAATACCATAACCACGGACCAGTCCGCTCTCCTATGCCAGACTGGAAGCTAGAAGAGCTAGAGCTAGGATAAGCATATACCCCACTGTGCTGTCATGAGGAGAGACTCCGGAACAGAGTAACCACCTGTAATAATGTGATAAATGATATACCTGAAGATAAACTTGGAAGTAGGGATACAAAAAGCTCAAATACAATGTATTGAGATGACCCGAGTGTTAAGAGGGTACAGATATGGCCATGTTCAGCACTGGCCGACACTCAGCAGAACAGTGATCAAAACAAACTCAGCAGGAGATGAATATCTACAGCTAGGGTTTGACAGGAAAAAACAACGGAGGTAGTTTTCAGATAGAGCAGTAGGAATACAAAGCATGTCCAAGAAATAGCTATACTGCTATTACAAACTAATGCACCAAAACTCCCTGTGGCACAAACTATCCCAGCATCCTTGGACAAGTGAATCAATTACTCAGGGACAGCACTTGCAGATCCCCGTCAATCAGACAAAGTGCTAGGAAACAAAACTGCTGCACCATTGCTGCAGTCCCCTCCCAGGGGAGCAGGGGAAGCAATAAAAGCTCTGTCAACATCACTATTCAACAGGCTTCAGCTTCTTCCCTCTGCTCTGACAGCAAGGGAGCACCCTACTCACATTTGTAATGATTCACTTGTCTGGACAGCTCCTGTATCCACTGCCTCCCTGCTTGTTGCCACAGGCACTGCCGAACTCCTGCTCCCAGCCACTAAAACTCTGGCAGACAGAAGCTAGCAATTGGCAGGCTCCCCATCACCAGCATCTCAGCACTCTCAACAGTTGTTCCCTCTTCTCCCCATGACTCTCAGGGTATAAGCATGAAACAGCCTGTATTCTTAATGAGAAACAACAGCTTGCCAGAGGGCTGAAGCACATGCTGGCGTAACCCATCGCTCCCAGGATCAGTCGAGTAGGCCACTTCACTTCCAATCCTTTACTTTCTTTACATGCTCCCCATCCCTGGTACTCGCTGTTCCAGCCTAACAGCAGCCAATGGTGTGAAAATTGCAAGCTTAATGGAAATGCTGATTGCTGATGCCAGAGCAATGCTGCTTGATAGCAATCCAGCAAGCAGTGAGAAACCAAATTTTCCAAATTCAGCTAAAGCTCAAATGAACAATATGGGTTTTTTCTTAAAAAAGCATAAATAAAAAATAAAAAACCATACACCCACAAGCTTAATTCCCCTTTAGAGGAAAAGGAAGTACTGAATTTAATTCTATTCTGTCTGACAGTGCAGGTTCACACTGTTGATTAAATAGTAGTCTGGGGAGTTAAGGTTGCACATTTTTGCACTCCGTTTTAAAACAAAAGAGGAGAATCTCCAAAAAGAGCAGAAATATTGTGTGAAAACAAGGAAAGGCAGCAAAGTATAAGATGCAAAAGGGCTGCTTCTTGAAAACAAAAAGGAGACAGGGCTAAATGACTACATTCTGCATCACTGCATGAATGCTGCAACCCCTCTGTGCAAAGAAATGGCTATGAACAGCTCTGGCTGTAGCATTTCTGTCACCAGAAGAACTGTTTCCCAGGAGAAATTACCACACTATATCCACTAGGTCATCATGATCTGCAAAATGTGCTTAGGGAATCACAACTACACTCTCCCATGTTAGCTAGTTTTATTTAAGAAGTAATTTTGCATGACAGAGCAACATATCCAGATGAGACCAGCCAGCTATGGCAGAATGACCAAAAGGTTACTAGACTTTTGGCCATCTGAGCAAGGCTCTATTGATGAATTCCCATCCTGATCTTACCAGTTGATCAATAACAACCACAGATCTTGTATTACTCTTTTTCTCTCCATGGCCAACTAGAGTCACTCTTCATCATTAGTATTAAAATAAAGGGAAGGTAGCTAGAATGAAGTAATAGAACACTAAGAAAGATTTAAGTAAAAGTAGATGCTTCCTTTTTAGGAATTCCCATGCGGGGAATTTAGAACATCCTCTTTTACAGGAAAGCCAGAGTTTATGCATTTCTTCTCTAGGAAACTTAGGTCAGTGCATCTTGCCAAACGGCTGTGTGCTCTTACCACTAAAGTGTTTTAGCTTTGTCTGAAGGAAGTAATGTGGAAAGGTTAACATGAAATTGGACCACTAGTTGAGAATGGCACAAGAATTCTACAAGCAGATGTTTGTAGTCTTCCTTCTGAGCTTCACATGTCTTCTGCCTGCAAGTAAGCTGTAGAAGATGGGACTGGGGTTTTCTTTAGGTTAACATGGAGTGCTACCAGAAGTACAAATTAAATAAGTCAATGAATATCAACCAACAACACTCTCTACAACTACAAACAAAATTCACTTTATAACAAAATTCACTTTCTAATATTATCTTTCAATTTCAAACCTCTCCTAAACTCACTCAAATAGCTAACAGGACTAACAGTTGCACTCCTGTACCAAGCATATGCCAACACAGTACCACATGTCCAACCAAGCACCAGCATTCCTACAAGTAAAGCAAATGGGCAACTCAAAGTGCTGGCAGCTCCCACTACCTAGTCCACAGCACGTAACAGTTTCAGCCTTTAATTATGCTTGAGAAACTGTATTCTTTCCAATAGCTTTTCTGTAATGTTCTACCTCCTCAGAAACTTCACAGGAGTAAGCAAGCACAAGTACTTGTGAACCCACTGAGCTTCCTACTGGCTAATGTTATCTATTTTCTTTCAATTTCCAAGATAAGAAATACTAAAGGACCTCACTTTTTTGCAATCTTAAGAGCTAAGTAGCTCTGCCCTCAGGGTGGTAATACGAGACCTGTGAATGTCCATGTCCTTCTTAGCAAAGAAAGAAGTCATAAGCACAACTGAAACAGTCAAAACCTCATTCTGAGAAGAAAGTATGTTTTCCTCTTTCAGCACTGAGAAAAGGGAAAATATCCAAGATGCACACCTGAGCTAGCCATTGTCTCTCATTCCTCAATTTCCCACACCAAAGAATGGTCCTAAGAAGGCATTCAAGCAAGAGAATAAGAAAAGGATATTTAGTTCTATCCCTGAGAGTTAAAAATGCTGACCAGCTCCATTTCTAGATGATGCAATGATTTCTAACCCAAATTTTCTATTCAGTAACACCTCCCAACCTCCCTAACACTCTAACCCCAGAGCTCATCCTACCTAGTCCCTCCTATACTCAGGGCCTCCTATTCCTCCCAACACACTATGCACCTTCAATTCATCTTAGGCTCTACATCCTTCCAGATCAAGATCCCCTATGACCCCAAAGACCTACCCACCCCATCAATTCAGAACTCCCATTCCAATTGCAAGCTGCTCAACAGCTCACCTTTAACCAGCCTGGAGACTGCTATTGCTGCATCCTCCCTCAGTTCCTGGTGCTCCCAATAAACTACCACTGGGATGTGCAGAGGGAGCCCATCCTTCCCACTTCCAGGCTCATTCCTCAGTGATGCTGGCATCTTCTTTAAAATGCCAGCATCACCTTGTACTCAACTCATGAGATCCCAAATCTCCAGCAAGGCATATGGCACATGGCTGGGAGCCATTAGTCATGTGGAGATTCCAATGTGCAGTTTTGAAAAGTTGGGCCAGCCTCCCACTATCAAAAGGCATAGAAAAATGAGAGGGTAAAAGCAGCAGTAAAACCTGCGTTAGGTAGAGTATGTTGACCTATGAAGGTGTTAAAACTCTAGCATTTGTTCTATAGTTCTCTTTACAGTTTATAAGCAGTGCAGTGAAATCAGAAAGCATTTCTGCTGGATGGTATCTGAAAGGTCAAGTCTCATATAGCGACTTTTTTTTTCTTCCCAAAACAGGAAGTTCAAGTAAAACCCTTTAACAGAGACAAACAGACGTTCTTTATACTCACCCCAGATTTCAATTTCTACTATACACGAGCTCCTGTTCTTTGTACCCTTTCCCTACACATGACCTTTAGTAGTGACCTTTAGTAGTTACCTTTGAAGATGATGTGCTGAAGTGACCTCTTTCTTAAGCTTGCAACATCCTTCACAGCTGAAAGCCATTTCTTTCTTCATTACTATATTAAAGAATTTTTCACTGCACAGAAATCACCACAGCAGCCTTATCCATACCATTAGCTGGAACATGACTGCTTTCTCTGAACTCTTAAGATTTCAGAAGCATGCAGAAGACAGTGTTGCTGGATCTTGAACCTTGGCATTTCTTAAAGCCAATAAGTCATTCTGCCAGTTTACAAGAAGGTCAAATTTTTGGTCTTTGATTCTTGTCTCTAAAATCTTTAAGTCATTTTTCTAACTGGCCAAGCAGCCCTACAGTCTTTCAAACTCTCACTGCATCTCACGATGAGGCATTTTATCAGTGAGCTGGACTGTCTGGTATACCAGTATACACATGAATCCTGCCTTCACAAGAGCTGCAAGAAGACAAGCTTCCCTTGCCAGGTAGCTGCTGCAGAATGCAACAGTGACAGTAGGATTAGAGATGAAGGGGAGGTACAACATCATCTGATCCCCAATCTGTTCAGCAACACAAATCAGAAGGCTGAAGCAGACCTGATCAACAGCTGGAGAACCAGAAATGCCAGAGGTAATATATTATCAGTAATCAATATTCCAACCACAGAAATAACAAAGCAAAATACAAGTGACTAAACAACACCACCTCAAATATGCATTGTGTAAGGGCAAGTGTGTTAAACATACTAAAAGTGCGGAGTCCCTCACAGTCCCTCCCCCCCCCCAAGTATTCCTTCTTTATTTTAGCATGCTCCACAGAAGAACATTTCACTTCTTTAGCAGTCATCCAAAACGATTCTGAAAGTAATATTATCCTCATGTTATAAATACAGAAACTGACAGAAAGATCCAAGGAGTCTACAGGTAGGAAAAACTTGTATTTTGCCCAATAACACTGCAAAAGTCTTTGTTAATAATCTTAAAATAAAAACAGAGAAAAATGAGCTTCTTGATAGTGCTACACATTTGAAGCACCTTTAGCAGTGTGTTCAACATCTATTAAATTAACTAAGCTACAAGATAAGAAACTGTAGCCCACAATAATTTCGAAACAGATCTTCAATGCCTGCTAATGGCAAAGCTCATTTTTCATCCTACTTTGCATTCAATTGCCCTAATAAATAGCTATTTCACCATTATTCATTATGATACGTAAGATTTCTCACTCTTTCTACTGTAAGTCTACATTAGAATTGCTTTTCTGTTTCTTTAAATATGGCCTTTGCCTAAAGCAAACCATAGCAACTGCAAAGAAGTTACCTGCACCCCCTAAGCTCTGAGTGAATTGCTCAAGCATTACTAATTTTGAGGTGGGAGGAGTTGAAGAAATGAGGTCTTTTTATATAAAAAGCTTAAATGACTCATGAAAACTCTTTTGGCATAGCTTATACATGCTTGACGACAACAACAACATAGATAGCACCTTCCATCACTCAAGTGCTGTACAAACTAGTTAAGAGTTCAACAACTAAAACCCAAACTCCACCCTTATGGCCAGCAAAATCAAACTCATTTTTCATATGAAAAGGGGAAGAAGTTAATGAAAACATTGGTCGTAACATGCTATTTCTGAGAGCAGGGAACTGGTTGAACAGGATCAGTCCCAACACCGATCCGTGAGGGACACCACTTGTTACCCATATCCAGCTGGACACAGCCATTCATTGCAATTCTCTGCCTGCAGGCATTCAGACAATTCCTTATCCACTGAGTGTCCAACCATCAAATTGATGTCTCTCCAATTTAGAGACAAGGATGTCGTGTGGGACAGGGTCGAACGCTTTGCACAAGTCCAGGTAGATGCTGCCAACAGCTCTACCCCTGTCTATCAGTTCCATAGCCCCATTGTAGAAGGCCACCAAATTGGTCAGGCAGGATTTCCCCTTAGTGAAGCCATGCTGGCTGCCACCAAGCACCTCGTTGTTTTTCATGTGCCTTAGCGTGCTTTCCAAGACAACCTGCTCCATGATCCTGCCAGGAACACAGGTGCACTGACTGGTGTGTAGTTTCCCAGGTCTTCCATTTTTCCCTTCTTGAAAATCAGGGTTATATTTCCCTTTTTCCAGTCGTCAGAAACTTCACCTGACTGCCATGATTTTTCAAATATGATGGCCAGTGGCTTAGCAACTTCATTCACCAGCTCCTTCAATCATATAATGGTTTGGGTTGGAAAGGACCTTAAGATAGATCATTTGGTTCCAAACCCCCTGCCATGGGAACCTTCACCTTAGAAGCTCTGTCCAGCCTAGACTTGAACACTGCCAGGGATGTACCATTTATCACTTCTTTGGGCAACCTGCTCCAGTGCAACACCTGCACAGTAAAAAACTTCTTCCTTATATCTAACTTGAACTTCCTCTGTTGAAATTTAAACCCATTAGCCCTTGTCAAATATGAGAGAATTAACCTAATAGAGAAGCTAAGGCTGGATCACAACCAAAACTCAGTAACAATATTGCTCTCCCAAGCTCAGATGACATAGCCAAAAAACTAGGAAGCATTTCCAGACTGCACAAGCAGCCTGATATGGGTCCTGAGAGATGCCAAACACCTGGCTTCACTGCTTTTCTCTGCAATCACTGCACCCTAAAACCAAAAAGGAAAATGCAGACACTTTCGCAAAGTGCTGCTGACCATCCATACTGAAGACAAAGCACCCACAAAGGAAGAGCACCTGTCCACCATATGACACGAGTGGCTTTCCTTTATTAGAAACTAGCTAACATTAGAATCAGCAAGTGAACAGTAGGCTCCATACACTGTTACTGCTTCCACCTACAACCTTTATCTCGGTTCCTTCATACCCTATACTGTCTACCTACCCCACAGCATTCCCTTTGTCTTCCTCTCCTACTCTATTTTTTGCCTGAAACAACTCTCCTCCTCTTACGTGCCAGATACAATTCTCTCGCTTTCCTGCAATACTTTCTCACACCACTTCCCTCCAACTCAGCTCTGTTGGGGGGCTTCCATTGCTATTATCCATGCTGCACAACAGGGACATTACTTCAGTCATCACACACCTTGTCATTCAAGACGACAAGCGTGGGCTTGAAGACCTTCTGTAAAGCATGCCTGATGGTGCAACTTGGTATCTCAGACTTTACAGTGAATAGCTGCTCCCTTTTAGCTGTTCATCAGCAGTGATAACTAATTCTTTGATCCCAAATAAAAGCCTGAAGGGGAATATGCTCACATTAGGGGTAGAAATTAATTCAGAAGTTCCCATGGTCTGGTCTGGAATTGTCTGTCAGATAGATCAAGACCAGAAAAATAGCCTTTTTTTCACATCAAAGGCAGCAGCATTGTGGATAATCAAAGAGCAGCCTTAACAGGAATGAGTTAATTATGAAATACATCTCAAGATAGAGCCAGCAATTAGCATTTAGTTTGCCACATAAAGCACTCCAGAAGTACACACACCTGGAGCAACCAGGATGTGCCCTTTTACAGGTGCACGTACCATACAACCCAGGGCCTTCCAGCCTGCATGAATCACCTACACCTACTGAAGAATTTCTCTGATCATCTCAACATCCTACAAGAAAAAAAAAAAAACAAATCTTGAAACATTCTTCCTTTAATTTATTCCTGCTTGAGAGGATCTCCCTAAACACACAAATCTATAGTAAGCATGGAGCTCTTCAGCTACATCAGGGATGCAGATATTCCAGGTCCTTCACAGAAACCTGACCAATCCAAGTGGTTTTTACTTTACTGCTTTGCTTTCGAAGCATATGCAGTATTTAATACTTCAGAGGCAGTTTGTGTTTCTCAGGCACTGTACAAACACTAGCTAATTAGAGACAGCTAACAAGACTATCCCAAGATACTGAATCTCAGTGTGTAGCAAGGATTTGTGTTTCCTCCCCCCTAAAACAGGAGAAAGATCAGGATTGAAAGATGCCCAAGAGCATGCGCTCTGAACCATGGAAGAGTATTTTCAAGCAAAAGGCATTATATTTGAGACTTCAAACCACCAGGTCAGAAAGACCCAGCTCAGCCAGGCCAACGATGAATGGATAAAGTTCACTGGTAACGGCTGAGAAGGTATCACACAAGCCACCAGATGCCATTTCTATTCACAACAGAGTTTGACATTGTACATGCTTGTCTCCTGAACCGGCACTACACTGCAGCCATGCCTCTAGGGGCTCTATTCTAAACAAAACAAATGAAAAGAAATTGCTAATCCCTTAATTAGGGGCACCCCCTTCACCTTCTACAGGAATAATTGAGAAAGCCTCAATGGGCCACATGTCACCCAAGGCGAAAACATAATAAGTGAAAGTGACTCGGATTGTTGGTTCATTTCTCTGCACCTACACCCAACTGTGCAAAGGTACTGAAGGGAAGCACTCTGTTAATTGAGAACAGCTTCACAAACCACTCATCACCACCTGTTTCAAAAGTCATCCTCTCAGATTTCAGATGGGAGCTGCATTACACCAGCCAAGTCACTGATTCTAGGTCACAAGCACAGCTCCAGGAATACAAAATTAGGACCATGTTCCCTTGGATTTTCATAAACCTTCTTTTAAGCCACAACAGCTAGAGGATTAACTGTACTTTCCCAGCTCAGCTACTTCGCTGCTTGCAAGATAAGAACAGAAGCACACACCACATCCACAGCTTGTTAGGTGTCATCATCCATTCTGCTATCCTCTTTCTCTGACCTCCCACACAACAATTGCCTCATAGAACAGTCCTGCAAAGCTACGTCCACTAGATTATGAGTCAAACCCCATAATACTTATCTATTTCAGGATACAAGTGGCACAAACCAGACTATCTACAACCAAAGCAAAGGTCAGAGTTAAAAGCTTCTCTTCCTTCCCACTGACATTTCTGGGTAGCTCTCTTCAGAAGGAGCTGCACACACTATTCTATGTGCATCCATCTCTTACAGTAAACACAAAAAACAGTAGGATCCACCCCCTTTTACTCAAGAGCCTGCCTCCTTTCAACTTACAAATATCTCAGAGAGAAACACTACTGCATAATCATTACTCCATTTCTCCAATCAGGTGAAGAGGGATTCAGGTAATGAAACAGAAAACAAAGACATTTGGATACCATGGTGATCATGGCCAGACAAGAAAGTAAATTAGCTACCATTATGATAATGACCTGGCTTTCCAAAAGAGGTAATTTGCATGTAGCAACTAAGAAGCAAGATAAAGATGCTTTAACAGAATTGCTGCTTGCTGCTCAACCCTGTAGCAATGGAACAAGGAGTCACAGCCACCAAACAGCCGCCCACTCTGGGATTTTCATGTTTGACTGTCTCTGCAGATGTGAAGTACCTGACCAGAGCTCCCTCCAAGTGTAATGAAGCCTCACTCTGCATTTCTTCTGGTAGCACAGCAGCTTGTGCACAATCTGAATGCACCGTCTGGAAGAGAGAGGGCAAAGAATTAATTATACCACATTTCCCAGCAACTCTACATTGAAGCTGGAAACATCTCTGAAATCAGCAGCAGGGAAATAGACAAACTCAAAGCCTATCAGAGGAGCATGGGGCTCATGGTTTTGGGCAACTAAACAGAAGCGACACCCACCAGGAAGAACCAGACAAGATGAGAGAAAGGAGCTTATAAACCAGTTTAAGCTCAAAGTGGTTGGACCAACTACAAATGCAAGTTTGTTGTTTATATTTAATGAATACTTCCCACTCATTGATGCCTCTACCTGAGGGTCTGATAAGCTCCACAAAAGGAGTTACTTAACTTGCAGACTCCATACGTATGAGGCCCTGCACTCAGATTTTGTTAAATCTGGACACAATGGAGCTTCTCAGTTTCTTTGGTCCAAATGATGAGGCTAAAGGAAACGACAAACTGCATGATTTTTAGTTTGGTCATGGTATCCAATTTAATTACATTAAAAAAAAAAAAAAAAAGAAAAAAAAAGATTTCTGTCAAATTTTCACGTCTCTTNTTAACTTGCAGACTCCATACGTATGAGGCCCTGCACTCAGATTTTGTTAAATCTGGACACAATGGAGCTTCTCAGTTTCTTTGGTCCAAATGATGAGGCTAAAGGAAACGACAAACTGCATGATTTTTAGTTTGGTCATGGTATCCAATTTAATTACATTAAAAAAAAAAAAAAAAAGAGAGAGAAAGATTTCTGTCAAATTTTCCAGTCTCTTTAAACAAGTAAGTGAAGTACGAGCTTTGGAATGACCAAGCAATACACCCACATGCTCTGAAATCTCCCAATGTACAGCTAGTATACTTGGGAAGTCTCCAAATCCTGTAGGTCTCCAAAGCATCCAGTGTTCATACAAACTCTCAAGTGCACATTCTTCACAAATAACATCAGAACTAAATATACAATATAATGAGTAACTTCTCTAGCAGTGGCTATCATTAAAGACGAGAGAGAAAATATATACAGATTTGAACTTGTTGGACCAAGCTATTTTTAGTTACTGACATTTAGAAAAAAACAGAAGGAAGACTTTAAAAGGAAAAATCCCTTTTTGTCCAAATCCTTATTTCTCAAAACAATATTATCTCATTAATGTCAACATGTCAGTGAAGAGACACCACTGAAAGACACTACACAGACAAACACAGAGAAATTGAATTTTAAAACATTTACATGGAAGTTATTCAAAATTGGGGTGAAGAGTTCAAGATAAGCCTTTAGAAAGTCAAAAGAAACAATATGCAGAAGGTACACATCATTCTTTTCAGACCGTTAGATGATCCCAAAAATACCATGATGGGGTAAGAAAGCTAACTTTAGACAAATGAAGGTAAATCCATTTATAATGTCTGAGCATCATATTAGGTGCTGTATTTCAAATCATATTCTCATAAATTCAACCAAGAAAAAGGAGCAAATCATCTAGGATACATACAGCTTCAGATCAGGAACAGCAATTGCCCTGGGGAGGGACCTGCTATTTCTGATGTTACTGGTACCAGCCAATGCCAGTACATTTCCACCTTTGTATTTGTCTGGCTGTAAGACTAAAACTGGCCTCTACAAAAAAAAAAAACAACCCACAACTACTTATGGTACTTAACAGAGAGAATCAGACAATGGCTAAAACCTTTCTTTATAATTACAGTAGCCATTAATGCAAAACACTCTGCAGACATAACACAGCATTGAAACCTCGTGGTTGTATACAGTACCACATAGCTTTCTGAGTGAAATCAAGGCATGGAAGAAAAGGTATAAGAAGGGGGATAAGAGTCCTAGTACCTCTGGCTAAAGAGCCAGAGCAGCAGCTACCAGACCATAGACTCCCAGACCACACTGCTTTAGTTATGAAACTTTTAGTTATGAAGCTTTTACAGAATCATCCATCCCGGTGGGGCATCTGGTTTTGGCTTTGTGCCGAGGATTCATAATGTACATAATGGACACAAAGCACCCTTGGTCAAAGCAACCTTAGATTTCTCTTTTAAATATTAATATGCCCTCCCTTAAGCAGCTTCATACTGTCACCCTTTAAATGTACTGCAGAGAAGTATGACACTATTTGTGCATTCAGAACACCCACTTTGCCTGCAATAACTGTGTCTGCTATGGGATGGTTTCAGCAGCAGTGTAGTGAAAGGACTGCACAAACATGCCAAAATGAATGAATACAGATGTCCACTGATGGTTGCTGCTGGTCGTTATTTTTACTCTCATGGAGTTTCTAGATGTGACCTTACTTTTGAGCCCAAGCATTTTTCATCTTTCTTGTGAAATTCCAATGCGCTACACCCATCTATAGCTAATTCTGTAATTGTCATTAAAAACCCCTTAAACATTTCTCATCAACTCATAATTGAATTGAACAACCCTTGCAAAGGCATTGCAGCTGCAAGGTTATTTGGGCAAAATCAGAACATGCTGAAAAGCTACCTTAAGGGAAAACAGCCTATGTATCTTTATCTCTTCTACAGAATATAGTGTTGGTTCAAGCCTTGGGGAAATTCAGTACTGTACAGTCAGGGAAAAGTCAATGCTCTGTCTAAATCCTATTTCTGCCCTCCAGGCTAAAGCAGAACAAAGCATTCTAGGGGCCTCGTGGGACACATGGAGTACTTATGTGTAGCCCTGTCCTCTCCCTTTCCCCATTGCTAAATTTTACCCCTTGCTGCCTAGCAAGCTATTTCAGGTTTAAACCTCTCTCCCACTCTCCAGATTGCCTTCCAGGCCTCATGTCAGTCAATACTTGGGGTTTTCAAAACTGTCTTTTCAGTTTCTAGACCAAGATTCATTTTCTGGGAAGTGCAGACTCTTGCAATGACTGTGTATTATGAAAGTTCTTTCAGACTGAAAATCTCTTTGTGTTTGATGAAGCAGATTAGGAAATCAGTCTGAAAGGTGGAAACTCATTTCGCTTTCAATTTTTCTGGCATACAGAGCATTTTAGAAGAAAAGTTGCTGCAAGAGTTCATGCTCCCACCACCAGCCACAAAGTGTTGTTTCAGCCAGAAGATTGCTCTATGACTAGAATTCTACCCAAACTCAAACTTCAAACGAAATCACAATGAGTCACCCCACAGACACTTACACATAGAGATCCATAGGAAATTCTTTCATCATGTGTGTTACGATGAATTCCACCATCAAATCTGACAGAAAAGGGAATGATAAGGTAAGCATTGAGATAGCTATGGTTGACTTCTAGTAGACAACAGGGAAGTCAAACTACCCCATCTACGTACCTCTACTCTGACAATAGTCCTGCTTAGATATGAGAAATTTCACTTGTTTGTTTTGAAGAGCATTAGACATCCTTTAGAATTAGAAAATAACCCTAACCACTGGAAAGTGAGGGTACATAATGTAACTTGCTTTAAGGCACTGCTTTCCCATAAGCTTTCCCCCACTATTAGCCAAAGAATACACCATGAATTCTGATGCTTAGAATTGCTCCTATATTTCAAGCTGTGTCACAAATGGAAAATTCCATTAAGAAGCACAATTTAGGAAATAGCTCTTACCAGAAATAACACACAACTTGCACGTTTACTCGAAGAGAAGGCATTGCAGAGAACACCTATTTTTTGCCTAAAATAAACCCCGAAGCAAGTAAACCTACTTTGACCTCAACATGGGTTAAACGTCTGCTTAAAGCTCACTCAAGAGAAAAGATTAAAAAAAATAAGGGAGAATGTCTCTAACGTTTTAGAACTCCCCTTGTGAGGATAAGAGACAAAGAATACAGAAATACAATTAAAGGGATAAGTTACTATGGTTCAGCTAATAAATGCTAACTGAACGCAAATGTGTTCTCTGTCTAATACAGCTTCAGTGTCACATGCCTAACCTGTGCTAGTGGCAGCAACTGGGAGATGTCATGTCCCAGGGCACTAATTGCCCAGCAATATGACCCAATAGTGACTAAAAATAGTGTAAGGAAAGAGTGCATAAAGTATAGAAAGATTCTTCATGCAGTTGCTGTGTCCTGGCTTCAACAATCACCTGTTTGAAAATGCTGGAGTCTGAGACTGCTTCCAAATCTTAAGGGTCATCAGGGATCCAGGCTCTGTCCATTTTTACACCCAATTATGCTTTGGGCCTTCACAGCAATGAGTATCCCAATTTAATCATATGCTGTGATAACCTTTCCATTGTGCCTCCATCTCCACAGGCAAAACCAACCCTAGCTACAGACATTCCTATTGGACTTGTGCTCAGAAAAGACCACATGCCCAGAAGACACATTCACAAACGTGTCCTTTCCAGAGGCTTGCCCTCATCGTATCATCTACAAAGTACTTGTGACTAACTGTTGCCACAATCACCTAAAACACTGAATTTATTTGTCAACATCCTGGACTGCATCAAAAGGAGCATAACCAGCAGGTCAAAGGAGGTGATTCTGCCCCTCTACTCTGCTCTCATGAAATTTCAACTTGGAGCATTGTGTGCAGTTCTGGTGTCCTCAACATAAAAAGGACATGGAGCTGTTGGAACAAGTCCACAGGAGGGCCACGAGGATGATCAGGGGACTGGAGCATCTCCCATACGAAGACAGGCTGAGAAAGTTGGGGCTGTTCAGCCTGGGGAAGAGAAGGCTGCGTGGAGACCTCATAGCAGCTTTTCTGTATCTGAAGGGGACCTATAAGGATGCTGGGGAGGGACTCTTCATTAGGGACTGTAGTGACAGGACACGGGATAATGGGTTCAAACTTAAACAGGGGAGGTTTAGATTGGATATGAGGAAGAAATTCTTTACTGTGAGGGTAGTGAGGCACTGGAATGGGTTGGCCAGGGAAGCTGTGAATGCTCCACCCCTGGCAGCGTTCAAGGCCTTGCTGGACAGAGCCTTGGATGGCATGGTTTAGTGCGCGGTGTCCCTGCCCATGGCAGGGGGGTTGGAACTGGATGATCTTAAGGTCCTTTCTAACACTAAATATTCTATGATTCTATGATTCTAACAGCCCTCCCTATTGTTACTAATTCAGGTAAAAGGGGTCAAGAAGCTTCTGCAAAACTTACTATAAATGTATATAGGATTTCTTGCTACAGGGCACTAATCTTGGATTTAATTTCTACATGAGGAGCCACATATAAAGAGGGACAGTCCACTGCTGGAATTATCTTTAGTATGGAACTGCCCTCTGTTTATGTCAATCCATCTCTCCCCTTGATCCACCAATCTCATATTTCCATTGCAGAATAAAAGGTGCTTCAGGAAGTGCAAACACATGCTCTAACAATACTCACCAAGCACTGCACACACCAGCGGGCGACAGGGCAGGTTCTTGTCTGCTGCTTTCTTTCTATGTCTCATTGGCTTCAAACACACAAAGAAGAAAAGAATTCAGTAGAAACCTGAAGTGACATTCTGTGTATTACTGTATCTTTTAGGCACATAGTACCATCAGCACAGGCTTCCCTTTGCCTTTTTTGCCAAATGCTTTCTCATCTATATTAATCCTACAAGCCATGGCTGGAGCAAAATTGTACCATGCTTTTCAACATGCTGACTACTGGGTTTTTGCTTCTCTAGCTGCATAACTGAAGGGCACTGTCATATCATGGGGAGGGGTGGGAGTGGTGGAAGAAAGAACACCACACACAAAAAAATGTCAGCACTCAGCAATTCCTCCCCCTTGGTTAACACAGTGATTTGCTCCTGACCCAGAAGTCTGATCTGCATTTTTATCAGCATTTGCAGTATTAAATGGCTTTGGTCTTTACTGTAACAGGCCAGAAAGGCTAACTGAAGGGCAAGTTTGTAGTTAAGTGGAAATAACTAGCATCCGTGCAGTATGTTCACTATAAATCAAGATGCTTGTTTTCTGTTCTGGACTAGGGATACTTTCAAGTGCTGCTGCACTGTCAGATGAGGTGGAACTTGCCAGTACCACCAAGACATCAAGTTAGGATAACTATTCAAATTACTTGCAACTACAGAGCTTCATGAGACAGGCAAAGTCACTTCCTCCACAGACACACATAAGAAAAAGCTATGGAAAAAATATCTTACTCCTTGAAGGTGAATCACCCCACCCAGGATGAAGCATAAGACAAATCTGAGAACTCAGTGTAACTCCAGCTGGCAATTAACATATCACATAAGGGCTAATGCTTGCAGAAGATTCAGGCAGAACATTCTCTCTGACACAGATCTCCTAAGAGACCCCATACACAGCTCCTCACTGATCTCCTGAGAGACCCCATACACAGGCTCCTGAACTCACCAGCAGGGAAACCAGCTCTTTGTTCTTTAAAGGACTGAAACATTCTAAGAGCAACTTCAAAAATCATTCCCCAACTACTGCATTTCTCACCAGTATTTTCACATGCTTTAGCAATCTAGGTTAGAAGTCTCTGACATGGTTTTCAACATACAGGGACTAAAATCCTTTGTGTTCTCATCACAAAGAGAAAACAGACCATCTCGAGGAAAAAACCTCACCATCCTGTGTAGATTTACTCGAAAATTCATGTTGTCATCATGGAGAAAAGCATTAGCATACTGATCCTGTTGAAAAGAGCAAGAAAAGGGAGGAGATATGAATAGCCAACCAAGTGCCCAACACCTCCCACTTGCCTCTCAAGTCACATGTGTTTCAGTGCAAAACTCCCAACATAAAGCTATAAGGTTATTAAGCCAGCTGTCACCTCCTCTTGTCCTCACCCATGTCTCCAATCACACAGAAGTGAAACCCTCCTGATCCTAATTTCACTCTAACTAAAGTCTGCGCTACTGCTTGTTTTGTTAACAACTTATTTTCTGCTCTCCTCCTTTGCTCATCCAAACTCTGGACTGCTCACACCACAGTGGCAAGAGTTTAACAAGTGCTGTGTAATTCAGGAGTTGGGAGTTCCACGCAGGTTCCTATGACTGTGTGGATGAAGGTTTATACTGGCTTTTTGATGGACCCATCATGCCGTAAGTTCCTGCAGTACTAGCAGGTAGGTTTATCATCTGCACTATCCCTCAGGCAAAGCTCATTCCAGTACCAGCTCTAAATCAAAGTAATTCCTCCAGATAATGCACAGCCAGGTTTGGTAATAAATATACCCTCCCTTTAATACCAGAACCTAAACATGGTCTTGCTCTGCAGAAACAGAATCTTGCATTACCTAGATGTTCACCTGAAGAACTCAAGTACCAAAACAATTTAATTATAAATATTTGAAATGCAGATGATTAACTTCCAGGCTGCACCCTGGAGAAACATTACTTCAAAATCCTTACCTTGGCTATCAGCATTGCTGCTTTTCATTCTTTGTTAAGAATGAAAGTTCTGTACTTGCAAGCAAAATGCAAATGCCACACAAACAAATTCACCATTCAGGACATCAACCATTCCATTAGTACACACTTCCCATGATACAGGACCACATTCAGACAGGACTACTGACGTAGCTCTGCAATACTGCTTTCTCACCCTACTACTGGATTTGCTGTTTGTCTTGCTTGTAGGGACCTACAGTCATAGAGCTTGCTTTCAGACTCATATCCTTCTTAAGCAGATGGGATATGGCATTGCCCATGCTTAGCATGAAGAGCACAGAGCTGAAAGCCATTAGCGCATCGCTCATCTAAAAGCCACAGCACAGCATCATTCAACAGCTGAAAGAGAAAAGGCTTAGGCTCACTCTTTTCTCTCTTCATCTCTGGGAGTTCAGTAACCCAAATAACATAAGCCAGTTTTCAAGTGAATTTTAACAGTAATGCATCAGGTTTATTAGCCAAATGTTAAGTGCCTGAGGTCCTCACTACTTTGTACCACTGCAGATCTTCAGCTCCTGCTCAACAGGAGATGTGCATGCAGATAGAGCCCTGTTACCGTCTGCTCAACGCTTTCAATCAAGAAACCTACCTCTGCTATGCATGTCAGGATAATCAGACACAGCTTGCCACTGTGTAGCCGGTGCTCATCTGCAAAGAAGAAAACACAAGTTCTCCATGAGCCACACAAGCTTAACAATGCTGTAGAATGACACTGCAGCAAGAGAAAAGCCCAGCCTTTGAGATATTTTTATACTCCTACTTCCTCCATGACAGCTAGTAGTGCAATTACTCTCATTAAGCACTCACCCTCTAACCTGACCACTAAATCCCACCAATTTGTCACCAGTCTGTGCAAAGTTTCTGATCTGAACCTCCAATAGCACTGTGGGGGCTTCTGTCTCATTCAACTTTACTTCCACAAATACCCTAAATGCTGGAGTTAGTCCCTGACTCTGTCACAGCAGAGATGTACTTTTCCCTCTCTTAGCCAAGACAGAAAGAAAAAGATCACTGTTGCTATAGGTTATGAAACAAGCAGCAAAAGCTCTGGTAGAGGCTTAGCATGGTATAGCAGAACGACTTCTAACATGCTCAAATTCCTGAGTTTTAACCCCAGTACTGAGAAACATGACCTTCGCCCTTCTGTGCAAAACCTTGAGAGAAGGAAGTCTGCAAAGATTTAGCATTTTAAGCCAAAGGAGTTCCACCCTGATCGCTTTTCACAACTTGCTATTCATCTTACAGCTTCAAGCAACTTTTGCCCTGAATGACAATTGGAGGGCTTGAAAGGCTCACAAAAAGAGAGGGACTAAGGCAGAAGAATGCCGGTTTTGTCTGGATTATCTAAAACTTTTCCTTCTTGATTTTAACCTTGAAATATGAAAAAGAGATGTACTGTCAGAGTAACCTGGGATGGGAGAAACCTCTGGTGCAACCTGTGCTCAAAGCAGGGCCAGCTAAGATCAGGTTGCTCAAAATGCACTGTCCAATAAAGCGCATTGTAAAATCTTTGTTCTGAAATACAAACCAGTCACACCACACACACCTCAAAACACAAAAAGGAGGCAGCAACCACAACAACATACAACCAAATTCTGAGGAAGCTTTAAACTGCATATTCCTGAGACCTCTAACAGCTTCCCTAAAGCATAAGACTACCAAACATGCCATCCCAGATATGTGCCCTAAAAGTCAAACTGGGAGGAAAGAGAAATCTGAAACAGCCCACTCTCCCATAAATCAGAAGACATTATCAGCCAAACTCCTTGCTTCTTTGCAGGTCACTTTCATAAACACTTTGCTAGTTAGAGTATGTACTGTAATCTATACAAAGAGATGGAATGAGCTGTTCTGTCTAGTTTGATGCCTGTTTGGTTTTCTTTTCTATGCTGTTGAGGGACAGATGTTTACTAAAAAGATGTGCCCTGAAGTGTGCCGATTCCATCTTACTGCACTAAATAAGATAAGGAGGAATTTTGGAATGGGAGAATTAAAAGTCTCTTCTATGTCTCCTTACCTCAGCTAAAATGTTTAACTGAAAAGTTTTGTACCCAGCAAAGCAGGAGTAATGGACTCAAAGAACTCTGATACACTGGAGTCTTGTTATTTTCCTTTTGTAAGGCCTCCCTGTATATTTTTGTACCACTTCTTTCTCTGGGGATGATGCTATAAAGGCTTCTGTTTCACACCAGGTACTCTGCCTTTAGCCAATGTGTTATGATCATGCCATTTTTAACAGTTATGGGGTAGCTGTGCTGGCAGTTACTCACATAGACACTTCATACTTTCACAGCATCCTTCATTAAAGGAACAAAGCATATGACTTCCTATGGGGAGGTATATCAATATGAACCCTGTTTTACAGATGGGAATAAATGATGCAGAGTTTTTGTTTCTCCCAAGGCAGCTGCCTCTGACTGACAGAAGAGAGAAAACAAGCGAAGGATCTGGCAAACATCATCTATTAAATTACGCTCTCTGAGACAGGACCAGAACTGTCTAGTCCTGGATGTGGAACAAACCAGTCTCCCCTCAAAGTGTTCCCACCTGTATCAAGACACGTGGAGTAAACTGGAGTTACCCATCCTTCTTCTCCTGTTACTATATTGATGTGACACAGAGTCATAGAATCATGTAGGTGGGAAGTGACCCTTAAGATCATGGAGTCCAACCGTTAACCTAACACTGCCAAGTCCACTACTAAACCATGTCCTTAAGTGCCATATCTATACATCTTTTAAATGCCTCCAGGGAAGGTGACTCAACCACTTCCCTGGGCAGCCGTTTGGTTTTGCACAAGAATTAAAAAAGGTTTGGCAGGACCCCACTTATCATCAAAATATAAAGACAGGAATACAGCCATTTGAGACCCAAACCCACTGGGTTGGAAGGCACACTTTTTCTGAATGATCAGTCCATGAAGCTCACTGTCACATTACTACCATGGCAGGAAGGAGATTAAGTACATCAGCCACATGAATTTCAAATGTTTTACAAACTAGAATCAAAGCAAAGAAAGAAACATCAATTCCTGTCTCACACGAGAATAAACTCATCTCTCACTGGCTTGTTTAGTAAAGAACTCCCTCTATTAAATTTCACTCCATCTGAAACTAATCCTGTTCGGCAGTTCCTGAGGCCCAATGCAAACTCTCCATATTGCAGTGACTAATAAGTGCAGAAGTTAAACTGAAAAACATTGGTTCACTAGAGACTTGGATCAGCAAGAGAGACCCTGGGAAAAGCAAATGAGAATAATTAGGGTGCTGGTAAACCCTCCTCATGTGCGTAATCTATAAAAAATTACTGAGCAAAGACTGATGTACTTCAGCTTAAAGACAAAAGCAAGAGGAAACATGAAAGCAGACTTCAAATACATGAGGGCTGACACAAAGGAGAAAGAAATAAACCATTCTCGATATCTAGCCTGGAGAAGATAACTAGCAAGTAATTTAAATCACAGCGGAGAATTAGAGAGCACATGAAGCTTTCTCACAATAAGGGTAGTTAAACACTAGAATGGATAGTCTAAAAATGATGTGCCACTTTCAGAGCGTCTTCATCCAACGTTAGCAACATCTTGGAGAAAAGATACAGGTAAACCTGATTCTGCCTTGGTTTTGTGGGGTGCACTAAATATTTTCATTTATTCCCTTTTGGTCCTAATTTGAATTATTCACTTTTTTCTTAATTAGCCTGCATACTGAACAAGAACACAACAGCCAGGTACAATCTCACTGCAAGCTAGTAGGTACAAGGAAACTCTCCTGCCTGCCCTCTTATTCAGTGCCAAGTGCTCATGAAGTTCAGTAATCTGTGTTTCATAGCTCTGCAGCTACCTTCCTATTTTTGTTCAGCTGTTCCATCTCAGTTAGCAGCAGCAGTCCGTAATAGGCTGAAATACGGTACAAAGACCACTTGTTATGTTCACACTGTGGTCTTGCCCATACAACCACTGGGCAAAACAGCACTCTTGGGTACCTTGAGCAGGAGATGAAGCAATAGTTCAACTCCAGCAAGCTGAAATTAACTCCCAGAAAAATATCAGGAGAAACAAAAAGTACAATATGGAAATATATATTCTCAAGCAAATTACTGCCAGTACAGCGTGCTGTCTTGTTTATAATCAAAGAGCTACCTGTTTAACCAGCAAGTAGCAAAGGACAAAGGAAATATTTCCTCCCAGTGCTGAGCTTTGCCTCCTGTGTCAGCTTCTAAATGCTCTTAAAAATACTTCCCCTCTCTGACAGACAGCTGGGAATCAGATATGCTCATACCTCCTTCACAGGGACAGGCTTGGTTATTAGGTACTATTATTACATTCTTTCCAAATTTGACTTCTCTCCTACCAGCATTAGGTCTCTCTTCATCTCCTAACTCTATCTTGCACTAAGAAATCATTTCATTTTCTCAAAAGGTGGAATCTTCAGTCCTCTAAAGGGACACTAGTAAATGTCTATTTATGGAGTGACTAGACATGTTCTTATGCCCTCTTGACTTCAAGAAGCACTGCTTGCTGCATCCAACAGAATGTATTTACCTTTTGTGTCCTGCATCACAATCGAGCTGTACTTCAAGAAGGTTATCAGCAGGTTGCTGGTTTGCACATCAGCATCCAAAGGCAGCTCCGCAGAGCTTATAACTGGAACAAAGCAGATAAGATACGTTTACCCCCCATAAACACAAGAGACAACTATACAGAGAACCACGGCACATACACAGATCTCTGATAGGATCAGCTTATTTACAGTCACCTGACCTCCTCCTCCTTCATGACCACCCAGCAAAGATTTTGGTTTGAAGACAAGTACCATTCCCTCAGGGACCATTTCTCCCACTCTAAGTACAGGCTGTGGTACCCAACAAAGTAATACCTTTCTCTGTCCTCCCCTCCCCACTTCCCCAAGGGAGATCAGCTTGCTAGTTTAGCATTCATCAACATTCCCAACCTAGGGAGTTCAAGATACTCAAACCAATACCCAATTAATTCTTACAACCAACACAGGGAACATCACACCATCCTCAGTTTGTCAAGAAACACACCCAGCAAAGACCCTTTTCAGTTTCAGCAATTTTGGAATTTCGGTTCAAAAAGGTCCACATCAATTCTATTCTTCCCTCCCAACAACAGTCTCTCTCTCTTGCAGAAGCAGCACACAAGACACTAATCAAATAGCTACTGCATAACTGAAGTGGTAGAAAAGACAGGTAGAAAAAGCAGCTTTATAAAAAAACCAAGAAGCAAAAGCAATCATGGATTGCACTAGAGAAATCACAACACAGCAGGGAGCAGAAACATAGCCGCAGCAGAACATCAGTTCATTGGCATTTCTCTAGGACACACTCCCTCCTACCACCAGCTGTACTTCTGACACCTTAACACTGGACATCATCTGCCTTCAACTTTACAAGAAGCTGTCTCAATTACTCAGCTAATTCCACAACATGCCTCCTGCTCACTCCCCATGTACCATCTGAAGCCCTGAGTTTATGAGCTGTCAGACCTTCAGCATGTCACTGAGCCACATTTTTACTGATGACAGAGCATGAGCTGTGTGCAAGGGCCGTTCTCAGCCTTCCCATTCAGAAAGGCTTTACCAGAAATACTAGAAGGTGGCAAAAATGCAGCATGCATTTAACTGCAGATCCTGCCAGGTAAATCTGATATTCTTCATGATAAATTAGCTCAGACAAAATAAAGACACAAAAAAAACCCCAAACAAGACCAAACTGAGCTACTTTAGGAGGACTTCAGTACAGCATTTAATACAGCTCTGTATGAAAAAATCAGAGAGAAGCAGATACATGGGAACCAGTACAGAAATTTAAAGTACATCAAAGATCTGGCAAAGGAGAAACAATTGGAGAAATTATTAGTCTGGGAAAAAGTTATTACTTGAATTTCTTAGGTATTAGTTTAGGGAATAATTTTCTTTTTTGTGAGAGACCTAGGTACAAGAAACAGTGCTTGCTAGTAAATCTTGTAATAACAGAAAGTGGCAAATACCTAAACACAGAGAAACATCAGACTGCACATAAAGAACAGGATAAAATGAAAGACCATACAATAAACACAAGATGAAATTCAGTAATACAAGTTATAAGGTCAGGAATTCAGGGGGTTATTTCCATGGTAAGCTGAAAGCTCATCAGCTGCAAATGGAATGCTGTGATACCATAGCACACTATCAGATCATGAGATGACAAGCTACCAACACCAAGCACTGAAGACTGTGGTACTACCACATATCCAGAAACACATTTCCAGCTGAGACAGGAACACTGTAATGCCTACACAAGGTGGTGGTGAGACCTTGTCTCAAACACTGTGCATAATTATGCTGATCCCATGTTCAAGGAGGATGAACTCGAGCAACTTTAGAGAAAGCCTCGTAAGTTGATTAGAGGAAAAGACTGCCCTTCTATGAGACAGCAAAATACACAGGCAAGTAGCCCCATGTTTGAAAGAACTGTGATCCAAAGTCAGGTTAAAACATGATAAATGGGTATAAACTAACAAGAAATGCAGGATGGAAAGTTGAAGGTTTTTAACCAAGGAACAAGATATTGAAACCACCCCCCAACAGGAATTATTGTGAAACAGATTTAACAAATAGAAATCAATTTAAGGCATTCTAAGATGATGTACCTGCAAGCACATGGCACTAGATTCAACGAGTCAAGATCATTTGCAGCTCTACATGTCTGTCCTGACCTGACAATGCCACCACTGCTCTGGCTGCCCAGAAGCTCAAACCCACAGGTTTTCAAGTGCAAGAGGTCAGAGGTGGCTTGAATTACAATTGCCAGAAGGCTCTCTCTCTTCTCAAGCTATAAGGATAGCCCAAAATAAAGCATCTTTGCTCTGGAAACCAATTTGCAGACCACTAGGACATCTTAATAACTGTATTATCTCTTTGCCATCTATCCTCAGGAATGTTCAATGCTTTTTTTTTCTCTTCAGGAAAGAAAGAGGTATTTATGATGAAATTGGACCTTGCAAGAAGTAAGGAATTACTCACATCTGAGTTTTGTATGGCTAGCTTTGTGACTCTGAGGGAAAGAGATCTGATCCTGTACGCAACTGTACTTTGGTTCAGAGAAAAGTCTGCTTTAACAAACAACACCCTTCCTTAATGCAAGCCTCGTATTTCATAACCATGTAATGAGCCAAGTAAGGCTTATTTACCTCTGGAAGCGGGGCAAGCACAGGCACAGAAGGATGCAGGAGACAACAGTAAAATAGAGACTCTTTAAACTGAGCACTGAGAGGCTCAGAGCACAGCAGAGGTTCTTATGGAGCTCAGAATTATACAATCATCTTGAATACAGAATTGTAGCCCTTAGAAACAACAGGCCAAACATACATGGGTAATCTTGCTGTTCTAATCACATCAAAGAAATCATAATGGAGCTTTTACTTCCTAAAGGCTGCACATCCCCAAGTATGAGCTTTTTTAGTCCATTCAATCTTGAAGCTCTAGGGCTTCTGACACGTTGCCCAGTCTGCTGGCGAAGTCTATGCAATAAGACTGGAAGCTTTTTCACCCCCAATATTATGAATAGCTCAAAGATGTAGCTACAAGTCTGAAAAACTTATTTATAGCCCCAGTGGGTCCTTCTGGAACTGTTACAATGAATGCAGTGAATGAATATTTAACAACAGTAAGCAAACTGACATTTAGATAACTATGGTGACAGGCACGCTTGATTTACATATTATGGATCAACAGTTTCTAGCAAAAGCCTCTTTTTTTCTCTAAATAAAAAGCACTGACTCTGAAGAACACACCATTGCTTGTCCTGGTTCATGCTACAGACCTTCGTTTGCTTAAACACACGTTGGAACTTTAAAAGGTCTTAATTCACACCACAGGCTAACAGCCAGAGACATTTCAAACCAGAGTAAGAACTCATTTTTAATCCCAGTCAGCGTTAAAAGCACCTGAAATCCATTGATGGATTTTTACATGTTGCTCTAAAGCTCAACTACGCTGCTTTATTTTTTAATGCAGGAAAAAGAAACCAATCTTCTCATTCCAAAGCCAAAAAGCCTCTTGCTAATTTTCAGCCAGAGGCTGACTCTACAGCTGAGTTGCAAAACCTTAGAAAACGAGGAAAATTCTGACATACCTTTAAAACTACAGCAAGGCTAAAGCACCACCAAACTAAATTAAGCCAAGGTCTTAAAAAAAAAACCCCAAAATTATCACAGAGTAAGGATCAGCAAGGTGAGAGCAAATACAAATAAAGAATGTTCCCCATTGTAATCACTACACCCTAAGACCAGCTCCTCTTCTTAAACATAATAACCTTACAAGCAGCAAGAAGCCTCAAGCTTTATGAGATTGCTGCCTCTGCTGAAAGCAGGATGGAGTTTTTGTTTTGCTTTTGTTTTCTGGCAAATTAAGAAAAGAGCGTGTGAGCAAGCTGTAGATGTAGGTAAGCATAAATTCTGTCAGTTGTATAATATGGTGTGTGGGTGGATACATTTGCAATGAACGGAAGCCCACAAAATGCCCGTCCCTTTACATTTTACACTATATGCACAGGGATAGTTGAGAATGGAGGGCTTTTTAAATGAAGCTTTTGATATTCATGGTAGCCAGAGAGAATTCATCCACAAGGAGGATCATCCTTAACTAGGATATCAAATGACCTGAATAGCTGATATAACTGAGTAACCCAGGCTGCTTTTCCCCAGTTTCTGAACTCTGTGCTATTCAAACTGACTCTGTGCTTTCATTAAACACTTTCTTCAGACCTAGAGGATACTGTTGAGGTACATGACAACAGTCATTTGATTTCCTCTATTAAAGTAGGCTCTATCTGTCCATACCTTACACAAAAGGAGTTTTATTTTAGATGATTTCAAAGTGTATTTATGTGGACACATTACACCTCATTTAGAAGAAAGATCTCAAGGCAAGCAGTCACTTACAAAGCCCACCAGAGAAAAGGCAACAAGAGGGAGGAATACCTCCAAACGCCCAGACGGGATTGAAATCCCACTTAATTCAAAGCTAAGGACAAGGGTATTAATGACAAGCAGGAATCCACTGTGATTCTATGTAAATCTGTTCCAATGACAAATAATCCCAGGCAAAGAACCAGAAACTAGAAATATTCATAAGTAAAAGCCTACACAGAATAACTGATGGGCTGGGTGTATCTTCACGCAGGTATCAACTCAGTCAGTACTGTTTTCAGCAGCAATATCAGCATAATTTCACTGAACAATATACAAGGCAACACAGAAATGAGTTTGAGTCAAATCATCTTGCTTAAGTTTAGTAAGGCGAGTTGCTCCAAGAGGAGACCACCAGGTCACATCTGCTCCAGACTGACCTTATTAGTTGTCATCTTCAGAAAATGCTTTGCTAGTTATTTTACAGCTTTTAATTGTTATTCCCCAGGAGATCATGATGTTTCTTACCATCTGAAGAAGGTGGGGTGGTTCCAAGTGGAGTAACAGGTGTTGCTGGAATTGGGCTTGTTGGTGTTGTCATCAGCCCCATTTCAGGATGGCTCTAACAGAAAACACAAATGCCCAGACATACGCAGGTCAATAGCTTCCCTAGGGACCAGGCATACAGATCACTGCTTGTACTGATCCCTACTTGTACTGCTTCGTACTCTGGCACAAGAGGCATGACTAATGAACTCCCAAGAAACTTCAACCTCTCCTCCAAAAAACAAAGCTATGCTTCCTTACCTTTGACATCCAACAATTAAACTGTACATCAATTTATATACTCCACAAAACAGAAATACATCAAAGTGATGGTTGTCCCCAGCATAGAATGGGAAGAGGCATGCAGAAGCCTGCACTGTTTATATAGCTTCTGTTTTCCTCCAGAACAACCTAAGGGTGTGCATTTGAAGTCTTCTCCCAAGATCTTTTTCTAAAAGCAAATTCTCCTCGCTCTTGCCCTCCACCCGTTCATATTCAAAGATGATGGCAATTTATTACCTTCCTGTCTCACAGTGCCCAGGCACTGCACGAACAGAGCACATAACATAAATAACATAAATAACACTATCACTATCGATCTTCCTGGCTTCCATCCGCCAGTTACTCTCCCCATTTCATCTTTACTAATAGTTGCCTGCCTAATTACTGCTTTGACTTTACTCTTTGCAAGCTTCCAGATCTATCCACACTGGTGAGACTGCAGGCAATCTGCCATGCTATTTTAAGTCTGGCTGCCAAGCAAAGTGTCCATTTCATAGGGCAAGTTTTACATAAATGTATCATCCGCCTTAATATATCATCACGATTTCAAAGTAAAAGGAAGGGATACAGAACAGCTGATTTGATGGTATTTCCATAGGATTTTTTAAAAGTGGATCTCCTCCACATTGTCTTTGAATATCTCATTTTATGACCAAATATAAATGCATATATTTTAACAGAAGCATAGACACACATACCACAATTCAAAGACAATTTTAAATCAGTACACATACTGTTTTAAACTTTAAAATACAATTTTTCATGGAAAATCTTACATAAAATAGGCTTGCTTACGCACATTTTGCTATGGTGTTTACCTTTCTTTTCCCCAAACTCTAATCATCAGTTGAAAGATACTAGTGCCACCTAGCAGCAAAAACTGAGGACCAACAAGCTGGTAAGTATACCAAAACCTTATCACCAGGCACGAACATAGCTGTATCCCTGATCTTCCTATGTGCCCACATAGCAGCAGAGCACAGTCATTCATGAACTCCCCAGCAATGGACACCAACTTAGGCAAAAATATTCATCAAGTTTTATAAGGTTTTTTCAAAGGACAGCATGACCTACCTTGCCTTCGCTTAAATGAAGGATTACAGATAACCCACCCAAGAACATCAGGCCTCCATTTCAATTAAACACACTCATCAGTGGCTGCTTCATCTATGCCTTTCACAAATAACTAATTTATCCTTTCATTTCTAATTTAAGAGCTTTTACTCTGGCTGCTCTTTCCCTCCCTCCTCTTTTCTCTGCCAAAGGCCTTTCCTCCCTCAGGGATATCTTGATCACATATTACGCAGAACTGAAAAAGCAGAGATCTCTCACAAGTGCTAAAAATGAAGAACCTGGGAAAAAAAGAGATAAGGAACCTCTGCAAATTAACCACCCATGGAACAGCAGCTTTCCTCAGAGGCAGTAGGTCTGCCTATCAGACCTCTTCCATCTCCACTACTGTCAGGAGTCCCCAGAGGTCTCCTCCATCATGCCACGTTGTCTAGCCTGTGATGTATGGCTGCACTCAGAGGACCTGAAATAACTGGGGAAAGGTGTTAGCTGTTTTGTTGATGCCATTTTTCTCACAGATTACGATCACTACTTACAAACCAAGATAAAAAGCCTAAACCTGAAAGGTTTTCTAAACACATCAGCCAATACCTCAGGGGGAAAAATGGCTCATTCCAACATGAGCTTTGCCCTCAAAACTTGACTCATTTTCTGGCAAGGGAGGAAGCATTTCCTAAAATTGCAATAAACCCAGATCCTGGCCTGTTTCTGATCTTCCTGCTCATCTACACCTATGACAAGTATGCAGGGGAAGGAAGGGGCAAGAAAACTTATCTTTTCACCAATTCCATTTGAGACTCTAATTTCAAAGGCATCCACTTGCAAAGAAATGGGCAAACATCACACTAAAACTCACTTGTGCCAGAACTGTGATGAAATTCCGGTTTAAGTGAACAGCTTCATAGAGGGCGAGAAGGATTGCTTCATTTGTTCTGTGGAAAAGATAGACAAAAGCACAGTGAGTTAAGGCTAATCCCAGATAAGAATCCTAACTGCAAAGGTTTCCTAGAGCACAAACATCTGAAAGAAGAAATTATTTTTTTCAACCATTTAAAACTCTGCCTCTGCAATCAAGTCATTCTGATTATTAGTAGTACTTAGCAATCCATAAAAATAGCTATTTCAGAGATCAACTGCAGTTTTTCCCTTCCTGCTGAAGGTATCCCTTGTTGCTCAGTGTTTTCCCTTTAAAGCCCTCTATTTTAAGGGCAGAGGGCCATACAGATACCACAAATCCTCATATCTACCACTTCCCCCCTTGATTTAGAAAACATTTTGTTTGGGACAAGAGTGCACAAACCACCACTTCCCACCTGCCATGTCCAACATGCCTCCTAAAATCCACAGGTTTGTCAAAGGTTTTTTTAATATACTTCATTACAAACAACTCAGCTGTGACTCCTCCTGCTGTACCCTTCTCATTTAAGTAAGAATCCACTATTAGCAGGGGGGTGGTACCATTATAGTTACAAGAGAAATTGTGCCTCTAGTTTGCTTTGCTGTATTAGAACAGCTCCGCAAGTGGACAATGTTGACCTGTGTAGCGAGTTACCATTCATGGTGTAACTGACATCTGTGCACTTACTGGACTGAGATCTTCTCATCAGCATCTGCTATGAACATACTGCCAACCTATGGAAGGAAAGAGTATTGCATAGAAGGAATTTGCAAAAGCTGTTAAGACAACGAGAAGACATGGATTTAACTAAATCAGAAGTGCCCCGCGAGAGGTGTTGTCATCCAAGGCACACGTGCAACTTACTTTCTAACACTGGTAAAATACAAATGGGAAACAGGATGAACATGTCATTTCACACTATTGTCACAGACCAATGCTTCACCTCTCCTATCACAAAAGGAAGGGGGGAAGAACAACTGTATTTCGAATCCCAACTCAGATTAGTCTGTGATTCTGCAAAAGGACAACAGAGATTATTTCCTATCTGCTTGCACTAAAGTGGCAGTGGTTTTACCAATGTCACTCCTGACAGCTGTCAACAGGAAATTTTGCTGTCAGTTAGATCTCAGACTACAGCAAAACCAAACTGAATAAGGAGAACAGTGGATACTCTCAACACAGAAGAAATTCACAACTGCCTTTGGAGGGTACCTCTCTGAAAATGCAGACATTGCCCACTGCAGAATCCAAACTTACTTTACCGCTACAGGCTTGAGAAACAAGACAGTAAAAAACCAGATATTCAAAGCTAGTAATAGACCAGAATTTGCCACAAAAATACTCAGCTTCTCTGGTATAGAGTACACCAGCAGAGCAGCAACTAGCTTTGAAAAACAGGTAGCTATTTAAAAGTGTTCAACAACTGATCATGATCTTGTTAAATAAAGTCAACTAGAATGAAGAAGATGAAAGAAAACCATTTCAATTATCAATGCCAGAAGAGAGATCTCTTCCTTTGAAAGAGCATTCCCAGCCAGACAACACCATGTTTCTCAGGTAGCCATTTCAGATACATCTGGTTTGGACTGGACCAATGCATCTCCTCCTCCGGAACCCACACCCCAAGCTCAGTTTTTGGGAACACCCTCCTGCTGAACTTCTATGAAGGCACCCATTTTAAGAATAGAAAAACACTGCTTCATTGCTTACCATATTAGTTAGGGCTGAGAAGAAACCACTCTGGTGCTCCTCTTCTTTATCTTTGTATTGCCTGAACAAAAAGGAGTAAGCATTGAACTGAGTTAGGCTTTTTAAAAAAAAATTGAACTAGGCTTTTTTATCTAACACCCTATGATACCGTTTTATCTGATAAGCACACAGGATGGAGAAGGTTTTAGTATCCACAAGCCCTTTTCAAGAAGTCACAAAAGAGATGCAAAGGGTATTAAAATATTTGCAAAATGTGTAGAGTTTATGTGGGGCAACTGAAACACATGAGACTGAACAATGCCTGTGCTGTTAGAGAGGATACATCCACTGAAGGAAAAAGACCAAGCGACTTAAGAAGTGTTGTCCTAGACTGGCAAAACAGTAATGAACCACATGAACATGCACAATCAGTAACCACATAACAATTTTAGTTCAATCATCATCCACTACAGACTAAAACTGAGTCAAACACCCTATGACCAGCAGAAAACATGAGGACCATTATGGTTCATCATGCTGCCTGATCCCACATTCCTGGAGTAAGTAAAGGGACTGGAACTGGAGTAAGTGAAGTCAATGAATCGGTTGGGTACCTCAGCTTTAAGCTAAGTTGCTTCATTTGGCATTCAAATGGACTAGCAAAGCTCACATGGCCATTTATTGTGTCTTTCCTACAGGAATCTGATCACACACAGTGCAACAAGCAAAGAAAACACCTCTGATTTTTTGGGGAAGGGGGAAAGAAAGAACTAAGCAAAACAGGCCATAGTCTGAGACAGCTTTTGTCAGAATGAAGCAAGTTGGGTGGGTGAGGCTTTTTCTGCTTTACTCCAATAATTTACTCTGTTAAATACATTTACATGGATTTGCAGATGTTGCAAGTCATCCGCATAATAGCGACCCTTCAAAGGAATTAAAACATTTTTCTGGATACTTTGAGAATCTACTGCACAAAAAAAAAAAGAAAAATAAATTAAAAACAAACAAACAAAAAAAAAAAAAATTGCAGCCTTGGGCTGCTCAGGTAAAATTGCTTTAAGTTTCCAAATTTTTCTGAAGCACTTTCTTCTTAGGAAAGCTTATACATTTTGTGCTGTTGATTATGAAACACAGCCTGTGAACACACTACCCCAACTGTTGACTTCCTGCTCTTTCTTCAGAAGCAGTTAATGCTTTCCACCATTTGCAAAAGTATACAACCCCTGATCATCTCTGATCTGGCATGTGGATAACCCTGGATACATGTGTTTGGTTTAGATTGTGTTTCAGATACATCAATTTTCTAACAGACAAGTACTCAGCAAATCATTTACTTTTTCACTTGGGACTCAGATTTTGCTCAAGGTTCATACAGAGGTAAAATCCATGATAGCAAAAGCATACAACAGTCATCTTCCCCTACAGCAAGGTCTCTCCTGAAGCACATCAGCCCAGCTGGTACAGATGCATTTACACTTGCAATGACAGCGACAACTGAGCTGAAATACATCAAAACATAAGACTACTCCCTGCCTCTCCAGGTGCATCAGGGCTGTCAGGTGATAAGTGCTTTAACACAAATGTAGTGCAAGTACCATGTACTGGAAAACCAAAGACAGCAAGGTTTTACCTGTTATATTCTGATAAAGCCTGGGCAATTACAAGTCCCATTCCCTGAAAAAATAAAAGAAGTGTTAAAAAAGATCTTTACAAATATCAATGCAGTAAATCACACTCTGAACACACTTAACAGTGTCTCCTCCAAGATAACCTACCATGCTATGAAGCATTTCCTCTGAAGTTGTTTGAACTATTAAGACATGCTATGATATGAAAAAGTACCATCCAAAACCCAAGACACCAAAATTTAAAGTTGAATATCTAAGTTCAAGAGAGAACATTTACTCTTCTTGTATCTCCAGACAGGGCTTGCTCATTCAAGAAGCCTCAATAAAGAAGCAAGAACTTCAGAAGGAAGCTGGTGTCAGAGGGAAGACATCCAAAAGTCCAAAGCAAAGGCCATAAACACTAGTAACCGTTTAACTTCTTGCAAACAGCCTCAACCACCTCACAGCTCCTGATCATCCTTTCTGTCAAGCTCATTTAATTAACTGAGAAAAATTATTCTCGCCCTTTGGTTAGCATGGAGTTTGCTTTTTACTTCGTGCCAAAGAACAGTTTTAAAGTCCAGACCTCACATAGAGCTCATAGTGAGATGCCACTTTTTATCCAGGTCTGGATACAAAACTTAGTGGCTTCCCAAAATACACTGATGATTCCTGACTCAAGCACCAGCTTCCACTGAGCTACAAGAACTGGCTTGTGGGCTTGTGTGACACAGCACTGGAAATGAGATCTCCTTTGGCATAAGCTGTCTTGTGCCTCTCTAGCACATGACAGCAAATAGTGTATAGATAGATCATAATAGATTAACTTCAGCATATTTCTTGCTAGATACATTTTTAAGCACCCCCACCATTTAACTGATGATCAAAATGTCCAAATCATGAGCTGCCTAACCTGTTGCAAGAGTGAAGAATCCCACTATACTGGTGTTCTTTATAGTAGCACTATTCCTAGCCCTTCTTTCTACCAGACACTATGATTGCATTCATTACACTAACACAGGCAGCACAGAGGAATCAAGTCAAATACTCACATTGAGTGTGGCCTCATCATCTACAATGGAGAGCTTCACAATGTAGGGATTCACTGACTGCTCAGGGTGGGTGGAGAAAGAAGAAAGAAAGCTGGTTTTAAGTTCAGCCTTCAGGAAAAAAAAATACTCTTATCTATCCAAGTTTACCCAACCACCTGGGAAGACTCTCTCCTGTCCCACAAAGCAGAACACACATAAAGAAACAAGAGTCACAGCACACATGAAGGCTGCTATGCCTGGGACACCTCTTTATTGGCCCAGTCAGGCAGTCTCCTGATTGTATTGAGAGGGTGTTTCTGCTCCTTGACTAGCTCATCTGTCAGCTTGAAAGTGGAGCAGCTGTCCTTCAAGGCTGTTATCTGTGACATACACACCGTTAAGCAGCAGGAACAAGCAGTGAAGCTGGGACTGAACATTAGCGTTCTGGTATCTCCCTCTGCAACACCTTGCAAAGATTACTTAAAGGAAAGAGGACCCAGGAAGGCATGACTATGTTATAGACTCATCTGCTGCCAGGGTTAGAGCTCACCACTTCAACAGTTTACACGACTGAGAGCTACAAGTCTCTGGAGAATATGAATTCCTTGAACTTAACCAAACAAAGCACACAGGCTCCATATATAAACATAAGTCCTGCTAATTTAGGAAGCATTTTAAATCAGCAATGTACATTTGGTTTTCCTGGTTTATATGCATCAGTGCAAAATCAACAATGTCAATTTGAAACCAGGACAGAGAAAAGGCTCTATCTATGTAGTAAGTCCAAAGCGGATGGCAAGAATAAAACACAAAGCATGTATCAGATGTCCTGCAAGTTGCATAGTTATCTGACTGATTTGCCCAGGGCTTGACAGCAAGTTACAAATAAGGCTCATCAGGAAACACCACGCTCTCAATTATTTGGTGCTTTGGAAGGATCAGGCTTTCTTTTCAGTTCAGAAAAGAAACAGATCAGAACAGACCAAAGCTCAGGCAGCCTGTCAGCCTGCCTCCAGCAGCACACAGCCCTGTCTGCTGCCCGAGAAAAAGAAAACTCACACGGAACCCGCCTGTGCATGAAGCATGCAAAGATGTTTCCTTGAGGCTGGAATAGAGGCTCCTACTGAGGAATAACATATGGTCACAGAATCATAGAATGGTGAGGGTTGGAAAGGACCTTAACATCATCTACTTCCAACCCCCGTGCCATGGGCAGGGGCACCTCATCCTCTCTGCACAGCCATGCTCCCCTTCAGAAATTAAACATAGTCAGTGTCAGTAAAGCACACACAAGCTTCATAAATTTTTATCAGAAATAGATTAAAATCTATCCTCATAAACATGTCATAGTTTTGCTAGTTTCTTTTGCTCTCCTTACACAACAAAAGGGAACTCTCTACGCCACATCTCACGCACAGAAGAGAGGCCAGCCTGTGACTCACAACCAATAAAAGCAATGGACTTTTTTCCAGACAATGAGCAGCAAGGCTGTAACAGATTGGAGGCTGCAGGGTTATCCAAATTCCCAGATGTGGAGAATAAGCAAATTGGGAGACACTACATTGACCAGCACTACAAGGCTGCCCTGAGATCTAGTCATACAATCCATCCTACATGAAGCCTATGACCAACTCTTCACACTCCCGCTGCCCATGACTTTCCAAGATGCATGCTCCATGTCTCCTGCCTCTTGGCAGCAAGATGTCATCAGTGCACAGTTGACAAGGGTCAGGAAGCTGGCCTAGATTGCTACAGATCTCTGCTCCTCTATCTTTTCAGTTGCCATTTCTGTATCTGTAGAAGCTTGTTTAATCATTCCTGTCTGAAGTATTCCATTCCCCTGACACATTCTACGCCTCCTGTAGGCTTTCCTAATTCCTTAAGCAGCAGGCAGATGACTAACCACTGCAATTCACACACTGTATCACTCCACATGGACAAGGCAATTTCTAGTGCCTTTCAGTGTGCAAGTCTGCACCAGTGTGAGGAGAACATTTCCTGTGCTGCCCACAGGGTGTGTGTGGTTTGCTCCTGCTCTTCCCTCAAGGGCAAACAGTTCCAGTTATTGTCTACAAGCATTAGTCTGCAAATATACAATGAACATCAGCAACCTGCAAGTTGTACAAGCACCCCTAAGCCCACCCCATACTTACTGCCACCTGCTTCCCTATCCTAATCCTGCTGATTCAGAGTTCACTTCCCCTCTCATTGGGAATCACAGTAAAAGTTGTAGAAGCCTAAATTACACCCATGGCTCTGCAACATGCAGAAACATGCAACAGCCTTGAAAAGTGGTTGACAAGCATTTTGAAAACTTCAAATGAGTCAATGAAGAGGTCACACAAACCTCTGCCTCCAAGAAGTACTCAAACACATGATTCTCAGCTCAGGTCCTTCCCTGTCACTGACAGCAGATAACAAACACTACAGTATTAAGGCCTTATTGTTAGTGATGAGGTACAGACACAAACCCCTGCAACCTGGGAACAGTCAAAATGTCCTCCACAGACTACCCACCATTATCCCATAGAAATGAAGGTGGAAGCTGTGGGGAGATCATTATCAGGTAATTTTAAAGCAATCCCAGGTGAGACATTCCATACAAAGTGAGTATTATACGAAGCAGCACACAGGTCTGGCAGATGGAATGAGATCTCCTCCATGCCCCCAGATGTATCTCCGCCTCCAATACAAACCTATGGGAATCAAATGTTTTTGGTAGGAAAAGCAGGAAAAAAAAAACTACAAGCTAACCCTATATAATTCCTAGTTTGATGCTTAACTTCTCATATGTAACACAAAGGAAGGCCAGAGTCCACTCAAGACTTTCCTATGAAGGCTCATTAAGGATGATGCAGCAGCTTTGCTGTCAGCCCTGCTGAGGCCACCTCCTCTGCAGGCAGGCCATCCTGCAGGGAATTGGAGCTTGGATACTTATGCTTTTTATTAAAGAGATTCATTTAAAACAATTCGAGGTTTTGGGCTTTTTTTTTTTTAAATATATCAAAAAGATGCATTTTCTGACTCTTCAAAGTCAAAAAGAGTCTCTTCAGCACCTGTAGTCAACCATATCAAGGAGATAAGTAACCACACATGAAGGACCGTCAGATACACTATATACTGTCAGACAAGCACACACAGGGAATATTCCGTTTTGACCAATTCCTTCCAGCTCCAGCTAGCAAAAGGCACAAGCTAGCAGGTTGAACATGAGGCAAAGACATTTCCACCTAGTTGTTAAAGGAATCTATTTAAGAGTCACTACCTGATTTTATGTTTTACCTTGCTATTCTAGCAGCCATCCCTTAAAACACTGAGAAAGTGACCAAATAGTCTTCCTCACAGCATTTTCTCTGGCAGACTTTTGTGTATGCTTAGCTTCACCATTTTCATGATATACCCAATTATTTAGTTACTCTTTCATGTTTTTCTCACATAGTACCAAGGTAAAAATATTTTCCCTGAAATCAGGACTTGGATTAAAAAAAACCCATAAAATATAGCTGAAGACTTGAATAATTATACACTTGGAATATAACACAGGAATATATACAGGGGGGCTATAAGGATGCTGGGGAGGGACTCTTCATTAGGGACTGTAGTGATAGGAAAAGGGGTAATGGGTTCAAACTTAAACAGGGGAAATTTAGATTGGATCTAAGGAAGAAATTCTTTCCTGTAAGGGTAATGAGGCACTGGAATGGGTTGCCCAGGGAGGTTGTGAATGCTCCATCCCTGGCAGTGTTCAAGGTCAGGTTGGACAGAGCCTTGTGTGACATGGTTTAGTGGGAGGTGTCCCTGCTTATGGCAGGGGGGTTGGAACAAGATGATCTTAAGGTCCTTTCCAACCCTAACTATTCTATGATTCTTTGGAACAACTTTTAAAAACTACTATGTTTTAATATTTTAAATATTAAATATTCCTTTAAATATTCCATGCAAAGACATATAAATCATTTTTACTCCTAGAACAGGAATTAATGAGCAAGCCAAGATCTCGGCTACACTGGTAATAAAAATGTGGACAGATATTCCCCAGGGAATTTGAGAGGATACTACAAAACATCCCAAAAAACAACAAAACATCCTGATAAAAAAAAAAAACCAAAAACCTGGTATTCACATTAAAGACAAACTCATAGCAAACTAATGAATTTTCAGCCTAATTAGATGTTCTTAAGCAACTGGAAACACAGTTTAGCAACCAACACAGTTTAGAACAAAAGAGAATCAACTGCAGCAGTTAACTAAGAAGAGAACTCCAGAGGATGTGAGGCAAGAAAGCATGCTACAACACACTGACAACCAGGGAACCACCAAACTGATTCCAAGAGACAAAGAGCAACTGAAAGTAGCAACCTTACTTACGGACAAAGATTATGACTGCATTACTACAGTCTTTGCTTGTAGCACTGCTTACAAAGGACAGTGTCAGGCAGCTGTCATACAAAACTGTTCTTCAAGTTGCTTTCAACCTTGCCAGATGAACTACTCAAGCTAAGATTCCCCTTGCTACACATCTGCCTCACATTACACTGTACCTTTCAGACATCAGCACAATTTCTTTTGGGTGCCCAGTTTGAAGACATCTAGGACAATGTGCTCCAAAGCACTCAACCCCAACTCAATACTGTGCAGAAAGCTACTGCAAAGAGCAGAGCACAGGTCTTACGTACTCGCAGCACTCTACCTTACTAAGGACATAAACTATAGTACACAGGAATCCACAGCTCAGGAACTGGACTACACATCTCTCCACCCTTTGACCAAAATGCTGTAATGAGACCTCTGGTCTTTCCAGTCTGCTCTCATCAGTAACCTTACTCGTATCATTCCGAACAGTTTTCCCTCATGGCCATATACCAAAGCCGAACTGCATGCTCCTGTTCCAAGTTACGATTGCTGAACACAATCTGCAATTCATTATTCTGGCTACATTCACAGGAATGAGAAATTAACAGGGAATTACTTGACTCTAAGAGTAGCTCCTGTCTTTGCCTGCTCTCTAGGTCTATTCATACTTCATAAAACAACACCTATTATAAAACCAGGTGGGTTTTGGAGCCTGCCCGCTCCCATTAATTCTGTTGAGGAAAGGGTATTCCATGACCTTCCCATTTTTTGCCAATCTAAAGATATTAAAATATTCCTAATTATGAAGAAAAAAAGCAAGATTGATCATTAAAGGATTATGTCTCATGCAAAAAAAACCCAACAGGAGCTTTTTTGACATCTGATAAAGTTTCTTTTTCAAGATGATGAAAAGAGAACAACCAGTTTAGGAAAAGGAAGATTATAAAGTTTCTCAGAGAGGAACCAGTCAAAGAAACAGAGACAGATTTCTCCTGGAAATACTAGCTGTGATGCTTCAGTTCATTCTTTGGTAACAGCTTCTCCAGGTCTTCTGGGGATCTGTGCTCTTTCAGTCTGCTAGTCAAGTTCTGAACCACAAATTCAATCTGAAGCCAAAGATGACTGACAGCCAGATTTACTTTGGAGAGTGCGTATAATCACACAGTCACACACACAAGGGCAAAAAGACAAGTTTGGCATAACAGTAACTCTTTCAAAAGGACCCTACTCAGAACATTTTCCTGAAGGAAATGTAAATCTCCTACATAGTTTCTTTTATGCTTGCACAAAACAAGCTGTATATCATACACATTTGATTATACACATACATTAGAGACAGATACAGTTAGCATAACATGATTGCACTGCAAAACCTCTGAAGCTCTGTGCTGGATACCCTGAAAAATATTATAGCATGTACTGCTAAAAACTGAACTGTAAGCTGCCTTAATAATGCAGAGGTGTGTGTAGAACAGACAGAAGTGATGTTTCTGTTATGCAAAAGAAGACCTACCTCATATTTTCTATAGTTAACCAGCAAGGCAAGAAGGACAACAGCATCATAGCCATGTTCCCTGCGACTAAGTGGGCTGGACAGGATCTGGAATAAATAAACACACTGCTATGTGCAGGCCTGCCTCAAGAAGCTTTCAGTAACTCTCAGTACATGGCTGTGAAATGTACGTCTAAGAGAAAATTGTGCCCTAATGAAAGAGGATATTTAATGTTGCTTCCAGTAAGTTCTACACAGAAAAGCTTATTTATCTCAGAGAGAATTTACATAGGCTTTCTAGGTATAAAGGGCAAATACCTTTCTTAACAGCACTGGACAGTACCTCAGCACATCACCAACATTATCTGTGCAAGTTTTGTGTTCCCCCAAGCCCAGTTCCACTTCTAAGAAGTATAATTTATCAAAGAGTAGGAAAAAGCCTCAATATATCCAGAATGGCTTTTGAAAAACAGTTGCTCTGATACAGGATTTCTCTGTGAAATTAGTCCAGAAATCTGTTCAGCTTCTAACTATGCACAACTGCCTTAAGTGAAAACACTTTAAATGCTCAGTAGTGACTAAAACCAGCAGAGTAGAGTAAGAAGAGACAGCATTAAAAAAATAAATCTAGGACTGAGCTATGAATGGAAGCAACACATAGTGCCAGCCAGCTATGCTGCACTGAAAAGGCAAATACATCATTGAAACCTCTCACTACGGAATAAGAGCCCCTGCAGTAGAAGAAAGAAGCCTTACCTGTAAAATAGCTTCAAATATGCTGTTAATCATCACATACTCCAGAATGGTGTTCTGGCTGATGTTATCTGTCACCTGAATACAAACACAACTCTTAAAATCTCACCGGAAGCTTTCCATGATGCTGTAGCTGCCTCTGGCACACACCAGGAACAGAAGAGTTTTGCTACCAGATGGACACATTTATCCAGAATCTCACACTTAGTCAGCAAGTCAAGGTGTGACTAGCAGTACCGCTAGACATGAAGTAAAAGAAATCTGTGCCTCCCACCCCTCTGGCAAGAAGCATGACCCACTTACTATGAGCTCCCCCTTTCCTCTACAGATTGCTATTTTACACAGCTGCACGACTGCTACACAGGAGGCAGAGAATGAAAAAACAGGGTGCATATGCTCCACTGAGCACTTTCCCATCATGAACAGGGCAGTGAAGTCCCTCCCCACACTCAATCATCTCTTATCGCAGCCAAAATACTTCACAGTTGACCATATCCAAGCAATGAGTGGTCATTTGTTCCAACTTTCCCATTCTTCATATCTTCGCCACACTTTTTACTTCACACTTCCTGTCTTTCCTCTACCCCTCTCCTCTGCTCCCTTCCCCTTTATCTAAGACTTACTGACTATCCTCTTCCCTAGAAAAAAATCCCTGTGAATCAAACCGACACCTCATGCTGTGTCTCCCCTTTTGACCCAGTTGGCACCTATCTTACGAGCTGAAAACAATTTGCTAGTCTGTACTGGCATCATGTTAGAGCAACGATGCATATTCTGAGCTGACCCATGTTCTCATTCACAGTTTCCTTCCCCTTCACACTGCAGTATTCTGCTCAAGTTTTGAGGCAGTTCCATCCCTCAAGATGTGGCTTCATAAGCTTTTAAGTTATGATACAGCTGGTATTTACCGTCACTAAGCAGAGAAGTAGCTTCAGACACAAGCTTTTGAGGCTTTCAGAGCCTTCTGCACAGAGGAGTGAGTCCAAGCTCTCCATCAGATTCTAAAGAAGAAAAGTCATATTATTTAAAAGTAATGTTTAAAATTACTTGAAATGTTTGTTATAAAAAGCTTTTGGGAGATTCAAATACAAGAGCAGCAATATAAAGCCATGTTACCCCAGAATAGATAATTAAGCCATTCCTCCTGTTACACAGGCTATAGTCACACTGCTGGTTCTCAAAACTGTTTTGTGTTAACTACATTTTAACGACTACAGGCATAACATTACAATCATTTTCCAAGAGTTTTCTCTAGATGCCCGAGAGATTTTTGTATACACATAGTAATTGTATTCACAAAATAGTTCTGAGTTCTACAGATATCATCTTCCTTTTTGCTTGCAAGACCATAATATTAGTGCTTTCTTTTTTCAAGTCCATTTTATTTACTACAGATACCATGAGATTTTTTGTAAGCAGCACACCTCCAATTTAATAGCACTCATATTAGTTATGATTAAAACTAGATATCATATAGCTGTTTAACAGATGCTAAAAACTACTGGTTTCTAAATACTAAGTCACAGGTTATTCTTAAAGGAAAAGTGTTGTTCTGGCAGGCAAGTTACTACTTAATATTTCCCCAAATGTACTACTATTTGTAGAGACATGAAATATTACTACTTTTTGTCAAGATGAAAGATACAACAGGAATTCAGCTTCATCAGCAATTACTTTGTCATTTCCCAAACCCTCACATTTTTACAGAGAAGAGGATCAAGTAAGTTTAAAATGGTACATGTGCTGATGAAAATGTGAAATGGAACACAGGATATGAGTATCAGCTGAAAATTAAGAACAAGGTAAGAGGTTCAATACTAGGTACTAACAGCCTGTATTTTATGGCCTTAGGATTTCTTAACCACAGTGACTGCACAGACTGGAACTAAAGGAAAAGTGATCTGTTATGTTAGTAACAAACGAGTGTCCTTTTGCCAGTAGCAGGTAAAGAACTTCAGGATGGCTGGTTTTAATAAGTGGCTGGACTATTTCCCTCAATAGCTGTACCTTGGTAGACACACCTGTTTATCACTCACTGCCCCTGCAATGTGGCTGCTGTGCAAATTGTTTCTCTACATTGCCAGGGCCTCACCTTCATACACAGCTCTGCCTTATCAAAACCCACAAGCATGTTGATGATGTCAAACCCAGAAGTGGATTTGTTCTTCTGATGGACACCCCGAATTAATGCACACAATGTCTGCAAAAAGGGAAAAACAAACAGAGGGTTACACATAATGCAACACCTACAACTCAAGACTAAAATCCGCCCTTAGACCTAGCATGGGCAAACCTTTAGTCACCATGGCCATTCTCAAGAAAAGATTGCGTAAGCAAGTTTAGGTTTCAGGATCACTTTCCACATGAACACAGTCTGATTAAGGGAACACCCTCCCAACTCAAGCTCGGGATATGTTATCTGGTTCCTATGTACACTTACACAGCAAGATTGTAGACTTGAGCCCTGGCCTACCTTTTGCCAAGAGCTCAAATACAAGTTTGGGAATTCAGGGCTGGCTAGACTGTCTGTGTAGCTATAGCTACAATATTTAACAGCATCCTTTCAACCTGCTACTACTACTAATAATAACATAAAGCAAGATTGTATGTCAGAGGTGTAAATTTTCTGGTTTAAATCAGCTTTCCCCAGCTTACTGCCTGTCCAATATCTCCTACAGGTGACTTCTCCAAACCTGAAATACATACCCTGTACTCCTACAGGTGAGAGAAGCTGAGACAAATGCATTCACCAAACTGTAAAAATCAGCCTGTGAACTAATTACATTAAACATCAGACTGAGAGGAGTATCCCACACAAGACACAGGGTGACGTAGCTTTGGTAAGGAGCAATCTGTAGGAAAATGGCTATCAATTCTGTGTGACAATTCTTCACAGCTTCCAATTAGGAACTAACCAACAGGGAAGGTGTGCTGCATGAATTTCACACTAACTTCTCCAGAGCTTTATTTCATTTTCGACCCATATGGTAATTCAAAAAGGAGGCTGAAATGAGGGAGAATATGCAAAAGTAGAATATAGACAAAGCTACAGAGTACTTTTGAGCCCCAGACTGGCAGCTTGTAGTGAAGAAGCCTCTCTTGTCCTCCCATTGCCACCCACTTGATCCTGCATCACCACATCCTCTTGAATTCTGAAACAAGCTATTGTTCTTCAAAGACTAGAGACTATGAATGTTTGTAACCTCCACCAACAGTAAGTAGCAACTATAGATATAATTTCTCCTTAGAAGCAAAGAAATGAACTCAAGATGCTTGATACCAGCAGCGAATATATTGCCTTATCAGAAGCAGAAGAATAGTATTCCTTATCCCTCAGTGTGGTACCTGTAATGCATTGACCACTCTGATTGGGTGCTCCTCACCCAGTGCCTGGATGCAGTGCTGAAATAAGCAGTTGATGTTATCTTTTATCTTCATTAGCTCTTCCCCATCGAGAGCCTCCAGCTTGCCTTCCAGATATTCCAAGTTGACCTGTCAGGTTAAGAATCAGTTCAGGAATGTTACACAACCACTGACACCTTAGAAATGCAAGTTCTTGCACTGACAGCCTGCCACTTCATAGGCAAAAGAGCAGCAGCAAATCAGGGGATGCTCAGTTCCAGTTACCTTCATAAGAAACAGTTCCTCCCAAAACCTGGGGTTGCATTTACTGGGGTCCTCTGTCTGAAAGAAAAAGGAACACCCATGAGAACAAACAAGAGGAAATCTTTCAGGCAAAATTTAAAGAAAATCACTATCATGAGTAGCTCAGAGTCAGCATCATCCCACTGGATAACAGTGTTCTCACATATCGTATTCTGCCTACGCAGATTCCCAAAAACAGAAGCAGCTCTCAATTGGGATGCCTCTGTTTATCTTCTGGATTATTTTTTTGAGACTACTTGAAAAGCCATTACTTCCTGCAGATCACAAATGGTCCTGGCAGGCAACAGGACAAGGTGACATTAAGGAAGAGAGCACAACACAGAGCTCTGCATCACAGTAGGAAAGCCTGAAGCATACAGGACAAGGAGTAATGGGTTTAAACTTAAACAAGGGAAGTTCAGGTTAGATATAAGGAAATTCTTTACTGTGAAGGTGGTGAGGCACTGAAACAGGCTGCCCAAAGAAGTGGTAAATGCTCTATCCCTGGCAGTGTTCAAGGCCAAGTTGGACAGAGCCCTGGGCAACATGGTCTAGGGCGAAATATCCCTGCCCATGGCAGGAAGGTTGGAACTAGATGATCTTAAGATCCGTTCCAATTCAAACCATTCTGTGATTCTATGCACCTATACTGTGCAACCCTTACCTTGGGAAAAGAATCCACCATACACAACCTTCAGCATAAACTAAACCAAGAAAATTTAACACAACATTTCTTCTTTAGAAAGAAGATATGCTCAGGTCCCTACCGTGAAAATCTCATCATACATCAACACAACTTTCTCCTTCAATGGCTTCTTGGAGGCTGAAGACTTCCGGAGCAGTCCACCTTTCTTCTCTGTTTGGGCCATGCTGTATACCCTGAAGGCAAAAATAGACAAAAAAGGCTAAGGAAACTTGAACTTTTCTTCAAGGCATATCTGGTCTGCCTCAACCATAAAAGGCTTTTTCACTGCACCGAAACACTGAAAGTCTCTCACAAGCTGAAAGTTGGGGCTCTTATATCTATAGCAGATAAGAAATCAAAGGTCCCACCACCTAGTCCTATATTTCATTTCAAAGAAACACACAAAAGTTCAGACACAGGCAGATACAGAATAAGCTCCTTATGGATAAGTTTTCTTAATTCTTTTCTGCCAGAAGCTGAGTCATGATCCAGACTGATGCAGTTTACATCTAGAAAAGTATGCCTTTTTCAATCTTACTGCATGAACTGTTATAACTTGTTATCAATCACATACACAGTCCTTCCAGCCAAGCCTCAAGGACATCTTGTGACAAAAAGCTCCTGAAACTGCTTGAAAAAGTCTTCTCTTATCTGTTTAATTTGCTCCCTACCAAAACACTCCAAATTCTGCTTTCGCACTCTGAGGCGCCATTCAACACTAGGAAACATTTGGCTGCAAAGCCTCTCTAAAGCACTCCTGCCACCCCTACTTATCCCTACCTCTGCACCTTGGCATCCCTCAGCTGTACCAGCTGCTCTGCAAATCAAGCCAGAGAAGAACCCCAGCCTCAAAGGCATTCCATGTGGTTCAGTCTGGGAAGGAGGATGGAGAAACATCAAAAAGCTTTGCAGGGATTTATCTATTTTTTAAACTAGATGAATTTCCTGATCCATTTGACAGAAGAGGGTTTTCTAGAAACACAAACAGATCTTACTAAAGTTAATTGGTGTCTCACGTTCACTGGCTATCCTATTAAAGGAAGAAAAAGTGGTATCTCTATTACAAAATGAGCTGTTACAAAAAAGTAGCAGCCATGGCTCTGCAGTCCTGAACCTTCTGTGACTGTCAACCCATTACAGGGGCTGAGAGTCAGGACATGTGACTTGCCCTGTATTCTCAACCTCATGTCTGATGCTACACAGCACATCACCACTCTGACCTTGCAAATATTTATCTGCAATCCCATTTTTCTGGCAAGCAGCACAGCTTTAGCATCGCTCTAACCTCCTTTATCCTTGCAGCACTGTCAGAGGTACTTAGCAGAAAGAAAATGCCATCCCTTCTCATATCCCTGAGCTCCCAACCTTTCTCCCATATCTCCAAAGGTAATTACACACATGGCAGCAGCATACCTCAGGCAGAGGCTTGACTGAAGTCATGCTCCAGAAAAGCATGGGCAGACTCTTGTGGCAGCTGCACTCAGCCATGCTAAATTATGCACAGACAGCCAAGTTCACTGCAGCATGTAAGACCCCAAAGCTTTAGGAGCTGTCAGCCACAGAGGTAGCTTTGGATTTAGTCTCCATCCCAGACTGCCTGAACCCCTTCCACAACCACAGCATGTTTAGATGTCTTTCCCACAAAAAACAAGTAAGTGTAACTACTGAATACCACTAATTCAAGATCTCTTCAACATTCTTTCCACTGAAGACAGCTTTTGATGGTCTTAAGCTACAGCTATGTTCTCAACTAGGACTCTCAGCTCCCAGAGTCAGTTTACTCAGACACCCATATCCCTTCAGCCATAAATCTCAATTCTAAGTGGCAGGAAAACATCTTTGGGTCTGGAGAAACAACGCTATTGCAAAAGACCCTACTGCAGGTGTGAAGGGAAGGAGCTTTGCCTTGATGGGAAAACAAAGACTAGGAGAGAAAGCAGCAGATCTCACATCTGAAAAGCTGTGATATATAGAGAAAGGTGGAAAGGTCTTCTGTCTACCCACCAGAATGGGAACACACACAGCTGGCTGGCTAAGGGATAGTGTATGTGCTTGAGGCTGTGATGGAAACAACCCTGAGACACACCAACAGAAGAAAGTTTAGCACCTACTGCAACATGACCTCTGGTAAATACAGAAATTATTCCTGTAGTCTGTAGGTCTGCATATCCAATTAAGATAGAAAAAGGTTTCAGTCCAACAAATGAAAAAGAAAACATTATTCAATCATCTTGATAGCTTCTTTTACAGACATTGCATTATTTTTAAACTGTCATGGGAAACAAGACATTATAATAATTAGAACCATAATTGGAAACAGAGAGGAATCTATTAAACCCAAATCAAGAATGATGTCACTTTTAGCCTACCAATACCAATCTTACCCCAGATTGCACAAAACCATCTCCCAACTAGAACTGTAAGTTTCTGAACCTAAAGCAGCTGCCAGCCCCAGCATACAAACACTTCCATCACCATGCTTCTAATTGAATTACAGCTAACGAGTAACAATGTCAAAACTAATAAACTCTCAGTGCTTCTAGGTCAGCGTTCTCACATCAAATGTGCACATGAATGGGAGAGGATCAATACACTCTGCCTGGTGCCTGGACTTTTGAGAGCTGCATTTTAACACTTTTCCTACATTTCCAGAAAGACAGAAAAATCTAAATCCCCCAAGACACAAAGGCTTGATGCTGGGTGAGCATCAGAGGGATTGCACGATTATGTGAAATTCCTAGGCTCTGTCAAAATGGAACTTGGGATTCATTTTGTCTCAACGAGAGCAGCACAGTGCACATACAAAGCAGACTGCTAGAGGCAAGGATTAAATAATGTTCTTGTTTATAATTTGCTGTTCTACAAATGAGCTTATGGAGGAGCAAGGGGAGAAAAGTAAAAGTCACTTTTCATGCCAATGCTTTATTAGGCTGTGCTTGTTTCATGACCTGTGATGATCGGGCTGTACAAATGGCTTTTTCTTTTCACTGTAGGCAATTACATTTCCTAGATGTCAAAGACAGAAACAGGAAACTGCATTTTGCTAATGAGGACCTTCTAGGCAGCTGCAGAAAAAACACAGTGAAATGCACAAAACATAAGTTGTAGAGATGTCAGATTATCAGGACCTGTGACAGTTTATGAAAACAAGGACACTGAATATAGTTAACAATTATCCTTTAAACACATCACATTTTAAAAGCATGGGTGCATTTTCCACATTTGAGGTTCAAATGAGTAATTTGTTCTGTCAATGGGTCAGTCCCATTAACACTTGCTGCTAAACTAATCCTGCTGTAGTCAGGAGAACTACCCCTCAGGGCTAACAGAAGCACACCCCCCTGCATTCTTAGAACAGCAAGTACTTTGCTGTGCAGCAGAAGATCCGAGACTCTTCATCTGGAACTAAAAGAAACCTCAACAGAGCATGAGTCTTGGAAACTCAAAGGCAAGAAGATAAAAGCCATGACAGACAAAAGTTCAGGCAAACTCTTGCTTTATCTATTATCAACCCCAGGATCAGCTGATCCAGTCAGGAAGAAAGTGATGAGCACAGCCAACCATCCACCTCATATCCATTTCACCCCTAACCTCATAGCAGAGATTCCAACTAAACATGTGATATTCTGATGAACACATCTTTGTTAGTCTCTCATTAGAATCTCCACAGAAAAAAAATGAACCTGACATTTTGAGTCTGAGGTTTCCTGATTTGTGCACATTAAAAACTGTGGCTGCTCCACACTGACACTCAGCTCCTGTACAGACTCATTATTCCTTGGATCATTGTACAACAGCAAAAATACTGTACACTAATGCACATCTACGCTACAATGGCATCAGGATCCAGAACCTGTAACTTCTGTAATCTTGCATGCAGCCCATCAAGCACTGCATTTTGCATTGAATTGCCTCAGTTTGGACCACTCAAAAAATATACTGTCATACTTCTTAGCTACGTAAAAAGCAAACAAACATTACATGAAATGGCATTTTCACATATTGACTTACTTGGCAAACCATTTATTTCCTGTCTGGGAAAGACAGTGTCAATGATGTGATCTATATTAGCTGGTTAATGCCAGAGCCCTGGACCACAATCTATAACGACTCTGAATAAGAGCTGAGATACTTCTGCTTTTAGAACCCCATAACCCTTGACTTGCCACTGCTACTAGTATTGGACTCCCCTGCTTAAATATTTCAAGTAATTGTTACCACCACCAACTTCATGCAATTGGGAACCAGCGTGATCACACTTTGCCTTTCAAGGATTTTTGTGGGTGTAACACTCAAGCCAAAAGTTGTTCAAAAATTGTCTCAATCATGCAAGAGACAGGGATTAACTCTACCGAAAAATTAACCTACAGCTTCTAAAACCAAAATGTTATAAGCCAAGTAGCCACTAAAACTCTTCACTGAAGTTCCAGGAAAAGCTTGCACTTAATCCACATGATGTGTGTGCAGAGTTGATACTGGACCTGAGCTACAGGCAATTAAAACATGGATTCCAGCACTCATCTATCACTGGAAGCAACAATCTGCACCCAGCACAAAGCATATGCAGTGCCTTGAGCCCAGTTCAAGCTCCAGCATTAAAATCCCCAGGACCACCCAGCAGCACTCTGGCAGACCACTAGTGAAAACAGAGAGAGAGGAGGAACACACTGGGCTAGATTTTGTCATGGCTTTAGCAACTGTCATAACCAAATACCTGCTATAAGCCCTTTTTCACCTTCTTCTTCACCAAGTCTTGCATTGGTGGTTACGATCTGTGCTAATACATCCACACTGCTTATATGTTTCATCCATTCTTTACAACCTTATTTGTATATTGTCCATTGGAATGAAAACTGCTCAGCCTGTACCTTCCTTTACATCTTACAACAAGGTGCCCAACCAACCAACAAGAGAAAAACTCACAGCACACAAGCATGGGATCCACCAGGCAGAACTTGCAGGTGCCTTCATGAAGCACTCAGTGAGATATATATTCTGTGGGTGTGCTGTGCTGATGACAGAAACCCACATAGATCCCACTTCTTTTTCTGCAGTACCAAGCAACAGAATCTCCAGGAACATCCCAGCATTTGCATTTTTACTATCAAGTCTTTCCATCCCGCCCAGAGCAACAGCGGTGTATGTGCTTCTACATGGTGCAATCTGAAATTACACCAAAACTGACCTATTCCCCCCCCTCCCCCCCCCC
>NDXB01009137.1:118428-140864 GCA_002631895.1 Agapornis roseicollis
CGAGAGAAAAAAAAAGGAAAAGCAGTTTCCTAATGCAGATACAAGCACTGACGAAGCCTTGGGTGGCATGGTTTAGTGTGAGGTGTCCCTGTTTATGGCAGGGGGATTAGAACTAGAGGATCTTAAGGTCCTTTCCAACCCTAACTATTCTATGATTCTACCTCTCACTTCATCTACTTTAGTAATTATATAAAAGATTAACATTCAAGCCACATTTTTAACACTCAATCCATAACTGCCTTTCATTTCTATCTGTGCAGTTAAAATAACACCCAATCCATCAACTTTACACCATCAACTAGTTAAGTTTCTTCCTGTCAAGTCCATCTAGACCAGCATCGCGTGCTTCCACGTCCATCTGTTCATACCATTTTCCCTAGATTATCTTTTTCATTTAATCACGCTTCCTTTCTGTATTCCTGGCTCCACTGCCCAGCTTTCTTGTGTCAGAAAGTCTCTCTGCATTTTCACTTTCCAAGCCCTTCAAAGCTCACCCCACCTAGTTTACCATGGAGTATTTCACACTGCCTCTATACTCCCACCTAAAAGCTCATGTCACTCCGAGACCTTTTTAGATATCTTCTGTCTGAAGAAAAACATTCTTCCTGCAACCTTCCCCTGCCCCTTTTCCCATAGCTTCAGCTGTTGGTGTGAATCAAATGCCCCTGCTGAATACTGTGCAGCTCCATGAACTTGGACTTCTGAAGAAGCTGTTATGTTCTAAGAAGCTGCACAGTAAAGGCATGCCAAGGTAACAAATGTATCCTACTGAGAGGTAATGCTCTTGAGATACGGACCATTAGTAGCACAAGTACTCAGGAAGAAAAATACAAACATAAAAAGGCATAAGTCAAACCAGAAATAAAAACCAAACAAAACAACATCTCCTTCTCCCTTTAAAAATCCAGCAGGGAGTAGAACATTGCAACCCAGCAACTCCGAGCAGCAGGGGCCAACCCTTCCGCTCCTGATGGGTGTCTCACGGCTCGCTGGTGCATTAGCAATGGTGGTGAGCTGATGAATGCTTAGCCTAGCAGCTCATTAAAGCCTCACTGTTTCTTTTGTGCATGCTAGCCAGTAACTCTGTAACATTTTTACGCTGGGTATTCCCTGCCTGCAGAGTCCCTCCGCACACTGCAAAAGGTGCCCTAAATGACAGAGAGGATAAAGTTATTACTACTGTTAAACCAAACTGATGTTCTTTTTCTCCCCCCTCTGAAATTCCTCTTAAAAATTTCTGTCACACTTCCTGCTGGAGCTCAGCCAGCTGGTGAGCTGCAATCACCGCATATCCCAGTGATCCAAATTATCTTGTCACTTTGCATATTCCACCCACCTGCTTGGCCCTAACTGCCTCTCATCACACATTCAGGCTGCAGCCCCTGCTTCAGAGCAAACTTTCTTACAGTGACATACACAACAGGGTTCTAACTGAGGCTGTGAGCTTGCTCACGTACCAAGCTGCCTCTGCCTTCAGCATGGCAGACATAAATTCCCACTCCATTACTGTTGGTTACTGCTCTGCTTTGCCAATACAAGCACTTGTAGGACCATGAGGTAAACCAAGAATGATTAATGAGCAAATGCTATGCCCTGCCCATGGTTTTTCTAGAAAGAGTTACCTTGAGCCCAGCCCACCTTAGCAGCCAGCACAGCCGAAGGCCTGGGCAACTCCAGCCAAGCTGCGAAGCCTCCCCGGGCCGGGTCGCCCTCACTGCGGGCACCCGGGGGCACTTACCGGGGCAGCGCAGTGGTAACGGGTTGTTACTGTGAGCAGCAGCACCGCGGGCAGGCAGGGAAAGGAGCGGCAGCTTCTGCAGCAACAGACTCGTGTAGAATCACAGATCAACTCGGTTGGAAAAGACCTTTAAGAGCATCAAGTCCAACCATTACCCTAGCACTGCTAAGTACACCACTAAACCATGTCACTGAGGGCCACCTTACACTGTTTGTGAGCACTGCCAGGGATGGTGACTCCACCACTGCCCTGGGCACCCTCTCTGGGAAGTTTTACCTAATATCCAGCCTAAACCTCCCCTTAAGCACCTTGAGGTTACCTCTTGTCCTATCACTGGTTACTTGGGAGGAGACACTGACCCCCACCTCACCACAAGCTCCTTTCAGGTAGCAGTAGAGAGTTGTAAAGTCCCCCCTGAGCCTTCTCCAGTCAAAACACCCCCAGTTCCTTCAGCCGGTCCTCATCAGACTTGTTCTCCGGACCCTACCACAGCTTCCCGCACGGCCGCGGTTTGCAGGAGCCGGCCAGACCGGCCAGGGCAGGGTGGGCAACGAAGGGGATGGCACAGCCCGCGCCCGCCAAAGGGGCTGTGGCAGAGCAGCTCTCCTCGAGCACCGCCTGCCCCAAGCCCGGGGGCCGGCTTCCCGGAGAGCTGGGCCTGCGGAGCACCCCGCCGCGGCCGACAGCGGGCTCCCCCGGGACACGGTGCCCAGCGAGGCCCCTCGGGGCGGACAGAGACCCCACCAACCCCTCCGGAGCAGCGGAGCCCCCGCAGTCCCGAAGCGGCTGCTCCGGAGGGGCGGCGGAGGCGTGGCCTCTCCCCGCAAGGGTGGGGGCCGCGGCCCCCCCATCCCCAGCACTCACCTGCAGGCGAGCTTCTCCCCTCCGCACGGCGCAGGCGCCGCCGGCCACTCCGCGCATGCGCTGGCAGCGGGCGCAAGCCGCGCGGTCCTATCGCCGCTAGCCTTCGGGGCGGGTTGGGGCGCTGTCAGCGCCGCTTCTTCGGGTGGCCCTGGTTTCCCGGTAGCTGCAGGCCGGGTGGGTAAGGGCGGCGGCGGCGGGGAGACGTCCCCCCGGGTCGGATGGACCTGGCTTGTCCCTGTGGAGACTGACACACGCACACCTCATATAGAAAATGCCCCCTCCGTCTGCGAGCCCCCGCAGACAGCTCCCGGGCAGCGGCCCCGCCGCCGTCCCTGCACCCGCGACGGAAGTAGGCGAAGGGCGGCCCGAGCTGGCGCGGCGCCGCTCCGCCCGGAAGCTCACCGTCTCCTCGTGATTGCGCAGCGCAGGCCCCAGCAGAGCCCCGGTGCAGGGGTGGTCCGAGCCCTGCAGGCAGCCGCTGCGGCAGGTAGGCCCCGCAAGGTCCCGGCGGGATGGGGCGGTCCCGCAGGTGCCTGGGGAAGCGGGCAGCGGGGGGTCCCCTCGGGAGGAAGAGGGGTCGGGGGAGCTAAGGGTGCGGGAGGGACCCCCAGGGTTTGGGGGGCTGGTGTCCGCGGAACCGGCTCGCTGCGGAGAGGAGGGTGCCCGTGGAGGGGGGTGTCTCTGGAGAGAGCTTGGGGAACGTTGTGCAGTGGGGGGGTGTCTGGGAAGGTGGCTCGGTGGCAGCAGAGCTCCGGGCCCCTGCTCGCACTGGTGCATGTTCTTGGTGACCAGGGCGGCCGCCCCGAGATGAAGGGAGCCGGGATGCTGCGGCAGGTCTCCGACTTCAGTGACTTCAGCCGAGGCCACCGGCTGCAGGAGCTGCTGTGCCAGGGAGAGGAGCCCAGACACATCCAGTCCAGCCCCGATGGGCAGCACCTTTTAGTCCTGCAGAAGAGCCGGCCGCCCCCTCTGCCCCGGGTGGTGGCCTTCCAGCGCCACTGCATCAGTGGAGCCGACCTGGAGAGGAACTGGCAGCCGCCCCAGCCAGCCCTTGTGGGACTGCTCTTCCTGCAGAGCCCTCTGATACTGAGCTCCTGGGTACTGGCCATCGTGTGGGAGCACGGACGAGCTGAAGTCTGGCACTTTGTGGTGGCTGTGGGCTGGCAGCTGCTGCAAACACTGGAGCTCTGCCAGGGTGTTAGAGCACGAATCGTCTCTGTGTGCAGCCAGGGAGCCAGCCTGGTGTGGTGTGAGGAGAGGCCTCCCCTGGATGCCCACTCAGACATGAGCAAGTGTGCCTTCAGGTTCTGTGTCTGCACCCGGGCTCTGGAGGTGGGGGAGCAAGGCGTGCGGTTGGGCACCGTAGGGATAGTCCTGCACAACAGCCCTGAATATCAGGTCCTAGCCTCCCCCCAGCACATCTTCCTGGTGCCTGCCACTGCCGCTTTTGCCACCACTTCCAAATTCCTCCTCATCTGGCATCCAGAGAAGGCAAAGCTCACCATTACAGCCCCCTCTGCAGGCTTTATCCACAGAAAGGTGCTGCATTCCAGCAGCAAGTCAGACTTCAGGAAGCTCCTGCTTGGTTCTGTGGGTGTTCTCTCAGGTTTGGCACCTCTGGACATTCACACCTCCGCTGTTTCCAACAGTGGGGGTCTGCTGCTGGTGAGCACAAAGGGTACTGTGACCATGGTGGAGCCAGATGGGACACAGAGACATATCTTTAACCTGGAGGGGTGTCCCCTGGCCCAAGGAAGTAATGTCCAGCTGAAGACCTTTGGCAGCATCCTGGCCTGTGTGCTTGCTGGGGTCCTGTATCTGGTGGATCAGAACACTGGAAGGCTCATAGAAAAGAAAATCCTGAGCATGAAAGAAGTGCATTTCCTGGAGTCCCCGGGAGAGGAGAGCAGCATCCAGCTCCTCACTCAAACTGGCATCTACAGCTTTAGCTTCTCCAAATCTGAGGACAGCAGCAGACCTGAGCCATGCCTGTTGGAGATGGTGTTTGAGGAAGCCTGCAGATACTACCAAAGGAGAAGCCTCAGCAGCTCCAAGCTGACAGTGGAGAAGTTGAAGAAAGATGGTGTGTTCCAGGCTCCTGTGGCCCTTGCCACCATCCTGCAGCACAGCCTCCACCAGAAGCAGAAGCCAGCCCAAGGTCTTCAAGACACTTATGCCAAGCTGTTGAGCACAATGAGCCTGGAGCTGCAGAGCTTCATGAGCCTGGAGGTCTTGAAGACCTGTGTGGTGTGTGCCCAAGAGAGTGAAGTGGAAAGCTACTGCAGTGAACTGGTGGAGCAGGAGGTCAGCCGTGTTCTGCACTCTGAGGTGGACAAGGACAACTTGGCCTACCTGAACTCCATTTTTACCTCCTTCCCCAAGGCTGCCTGGAAGGCCACAAAGTGCTGCCTGCAGCTGCAGCAGAATGGAGATGGCCACTTGGTAGCCAGGGCCACCCCAGAGGTGTGGAAGAAGGTCCTGGGAGGGCCGCAGCAGGAGGAGGTGGGTCAGAATGGGGTGGTCCCGCTCTTTGAGCTCATCTGTGCTTCGTTCCTGAGGTTCAAACCCAAATGGCTGGCCAGTTTTGTGGAGCTGACTCAGCAGTATGTTAGCATCTCTTGGGTATACAGCAGCAAGGACAGCCCAGGGGGCCGGGTGCCACTGTACAAGAGAGCATTGGGAGTACTGGCCAAAAACAAGTACAGCGTGGACCATGATGAGGTGGAACTTGAACTGCTGCTCTGCAGCAAGAGGCCTAAGGCTGTGCTGCAAGCTCTGCACCTTCTCATCCAAACGAAGCGGTGGCAGCAGGTGGTGGAGGTGGCAGAGAAGTTCTCCAAGTTCAGCCCTTTGCTTAACAAGGAGATATTCACCACACTGCTGGCAGAGTTTGCCCAGCACAGGGAGCTGGACCCTTATCTGGACTCGCTGTGGCCGCTGTGCCCCGCTGAGCTCACTGCCTCAGACATCCTCACTGTGGTCCTGCAGCACCTCCCTCACTCCCAGGAGGACCCAGTGCCCTTCTCCAGCGAGGGGAACCAGCTGACTGTAGGCTTGCTCAAGCCACTGCTGCAAAGGGTTGTGCAGCGTCCCTGCGTCCAGGATGAGATGTACCTGGATGCGTTGCAGAGCTCCACCTTCCCCCCTCCTACCCCACCCCGAGAGCACAAGATCCCCTCAAAAGCAGCTGATGATGATGTCCCCCAGCCATCCATGCCAAGGACTTCCTCCCCCTCAGCCCTGTTACAAGGTGACAGTGTGTGAAGGGGGAAAGCACAACTGGACCCCAAGCCTTGGGTGCAGAAGGAGAGAAAATCTTCATCCTCCCAAGGAAGTCCTGCCCTGTCTGGCAGTACAGAGGCCTACTCCTGTGGCAGCATCTCAAAGAGTGTGTTGGATGGCTTGGGTTGGGGGATCTCATCTGAAGCCAGGGCAGGCTTTCTGGCTATTTCTAGCAAGTGCAATTGTTTGTGCCCCAGTGGAGGAGCAAATGCCGCCTGCATTTGCAGATGAAAACACTGGCTGCACTACAGAACTGCTCCCTGCCCAGAGCACTTTGTTTTCAATTTGCCTGGCTCCTTTATAACTTCACTGATCCCCTAGGAATGGTGGGCAGGGACACACACAGTCTTTCCCCCCCTGCAATTCTCTGTTCAGTGGATTTCGTGATGGCCCCAAACTCCACCTGTGGGAAACTGGGCATATTTCTTGCAGTGAGGTCACCAAGTGCTGCTGCATTGGGCTCAGTCAGGTGCCTGGATGCTAGCATGGTACAGTTCCATGGTACTGGGAGTCCCAGCATACGCACTGGCAGCTGCAGCGCTTTGCATGCTATCTGGCTGCAATTCCCCTGGGATCAATCCTGTTGCTGTGACTGATTGCAGCTACTTAGCTGAAGAGAGCAGCCTAATTCCCTTATCTCACTATCCCAGGCGGTACCCATACTGTCTTAGCTGAGAAGCTGGCAGCAGTCTGTACAAGTTTGGGGCTGGTCCTGCCTCTCCCTTTCCTTTGTGGCAGCTTAGATTATGCTGCAGGACACTCGGGCCCTCTGTTCCCATCTCCTCTACCTTTGCCCTTTGCACACAAAAGGGGCTTTGTCAGGGTTGTGTGGCTCATATTGTGCCTCTGTTTGCAAAGTCAATGTAACTTGAGAGCAGTAGTGCAGGAAGATCCAGGTTCCAGCCTTTCTCCTGTGTTCACTGCCCGGCCCCTTCCTTCAGGAGAGAGACCCCGGCTGTGGCTTTGCCCCTGCGTTCCAGGCTGTGGTGTAAGGGAGCTGTCTCCTGCCTTGCTGGGCTGGCCCTGCCTCATTAGAGCAGGGCTAAGTGTGGAAGACAGACTCCTTTTGAAAATAAAGGTTTGTAAAGCAGCCCCGGGGCGGTGGTGGATGTTTAAGACATGCACCCTCAGGAGGAGGGCGGTTTTATTCTGCTTCTGGTGTAAAGTGGCCAAGCTCAACTCACCACTGGTATGTGCTGGACTCAGAGATCGAGCTGTGTGCCCAGGCAGTCCATTCCCTCTGCGGAAGTCAGCTCATGACTGTGAAGCTGTGGAAGCAGGAGTCTACACAGGCAGGCAGGAATGTGTGTGCCACAGAAAAGGGCCATGCAGGCAGTGCATGGCTGTGGCTGGGCCCAGGATAGAGGTGAGGAAGGGAGATTTTTTTTCTCAAGAGCTGTAACTTGTCCTTTAGTTCCTGGCTGGAAAACCAGCATCCAGGAGCACCAGGCTGGCCTCCATGGGAGCCTGCTGCCTGAGGCATGCAGTAGCAGAGCTGCCTGGTTTGTCAAATCACTGTGAAGATGCAGCAGGGCCTCCCCCAGCCAAGGGCTCAGCTACAGAAAGTCCCTGGGATGGAATAAGTCTGGCAAAGGGGAAGAGGAACTGCTGCAACGGTTCTCTAGAGGCTGGCTGCCTGTTGAGGAGACCTTCCCTATGGCAGGCCTTGTGCTGTGGCTGTGGGCACCATGAGTTTTCTTCCCACACAAGGGAAGTGGATTCTGGCAGCTGCAGCTCACATGAAGAGGAAGCTTGGACCTAAAGGAAAGCCTGCAGCAGCCACTGTGGGCAGGTTGCAATGAGCCGTCCTCACCTCTTCCGTGAGCACAGCTGTTTCCAAGGCTGCTCAGGAGGAGGAGGACAGACCCTGGCCCCTCTCAGACCCGTGGCTCCAGGGGCTGGGATGGTGCCCTGCGGCAGCACTGAAGGAGGAGCTGCTGAGGACCACTGCACAAAGGCTGCACAGTAATTTGGGGGCAGATTTTCATTGCCAGGGCTGGGTTTGGGTGCTGGTGGCCATGGTGACACAAGGAGGGTCAAGCTCCCTGCAGTAGCTCTGCAGAGAAAAGGCCATGGCAGGAGATAGAGCAGGAAGGGAGCTGTGCCCACAAAGCCAGAGAGCAGAAACCAAAACCACCAGCAGTCCTGCACAGGCTGGTGTCCCTGAAGCACAGCAAGGGAAGAGGAAACGGGGAACGCTGTACAGTGGGGACAGAGACCTCCATACATGACCTCTAGATCAGCAGAAAGCAGTCACAGTTCGTGAGGCTGAGGGTTTAGGGTGGGGAATAGCAAAGGCAGAGCAAGAGACAAAACTGAGCTGAATGCTTTCCAAGGGCTGCTGGGAAATCCCACCCCAAGGACCAGAAAGGGTGGGCATCCATGTGGGGAGCAGGGACAGAACCACCACACAGGACAGATTCATCAGGGTGATAGGAAGCATGGATCAGGATGGGGTCAGGATGGGTGCTGGGGGCAGATAGCAGGAGGCAAGGCCAGTGCAGCTTCAGATAAGGCCTGGAGTTAAAAAGCAGCGATTAGAAGATCTGAAGGCAAATGGAACAACCAATAAAGCAGATGCATGCAGTGAATGGTGAGTGGGGCAGTTCACCCCCATTGCTCTGCTCCAGAGAGACTTGGACTTTGCAACAAAGGAAAAGAGGCAAGCTGCTCACGTCCATCCCCTGTGCATGTCCTGACTTTCAGGATGCTCCCTGTGCTTGCACCAAGGAGCAGCACAGGCAGCACCATAGGTGCAAAACAAGTTGCCCTTGGCTTATCTCCTATCACTGTGCATGCAGCTCTTGGCAGGCCCCTCTGTGCTGTGCAGCAGTGTGGGACATGCAGGGGTGGACACTGAAAGTCACTGTGCTACCATATCCAGTAGAGGGAGGGAGGTGCAGGCTGCAGGCACCCCATAAACTACCACAGAAACTCACAGTGATACATAGCAGAGTCTCTGGAGGGTGCTGAGGGCAGCATGGGGTGTGCGTCATGGACAGGAGGCTCTTGGTGCAGCTTTTCCCAGGGAATGATACAGCACCCACCCAGCTGTGGGTGCAGAGGGCTGCCCAGTGAGGGGAACATCACCCAGCACTGATGATGCTGAGCAGTAATCCTGCATCAACCCATGGGCTGGGTCAGGATTCCAAGAGCTGGCTGCGGGCAGAGCATGTGTGCAGCAACAGGAGCCTTCTGGTCTCAGGCCAGCAGTGGAGAACCCATTCTGCCCCTACCCATGCATCCTTCATCAGAGCTGGAAACGAAGTGCACAGCTGGATGTGAAGAGCACAGCCCCATAGCTGCAGTGCACACAAACACCCTGTTTATTGTTCAACACCAAAACAAACCCAGCCTTGGAGTCAGGCTCCCTGCAAAAATAAATACATTCTTGAGCAAGGGGCCTGGTGAGCAGGTTCCCGCTGGCCAGCACCGCAGGCTGCGGTCGCACCGATGGGACAAGCTGCTCAGAGCCCACAGGGTCCAGTGGAGGAGGGGATAAAGTCCCATGTGGTGCAGTGCAAGAGGCAGCCCTCCTCCCGTGTGCAACAGGGCATGGTCACATCATGGGAACAGGGGGGGTTTCCACTGGGATCCCACAGTGTTCGGCAGCGCTCGGAAGGAGGTGCAGCAGGCAGAGGAGCAGGGTCCATCTCCAGCACAGCATTAGTGCATTAGTGCGGGCAGCACTAATGCCTTGTGGCCGGCCGGGGGATTTTATACAAGTTGAACATGGGAGGCCTGCAAAACCAAGGTCACCTGTGTTATCTCCAGCCACAGAGGGGAGCCAGGATGCACTGGGATGGCCAAATGCCATCCCACTCCTGTCTCCTGCTCCCACAGGACAGATGGTACGGAGACTCCCACACACCCCACCAGCATGGCAGAGGCTGGGAGCAGCAGCACCCTCAAACTTGGGATGGGGGAAAGTGAAGGGGGCACCCAGAACAGGTCCCACCTTCCCAGTCCTGCTCTGATACCAGCACCCTCCTTGGCCTGCACTCGCCTGTTCCCTTCTGTGCCCTGTCCCCCTCATGCCACAGGAGTTGCCCCCCATCCCACACAGGCACTGCCATTGCTACTTACATCTCCACAGCTTCCGTCCTGGAGGGGAGAAAAGAGAGGGGACGGTGTCAGGGGGGCAAGAAGATGCCTCCTGGCACAGCCCAGCACCTCGCATTGGGACAAGGTCTCCCTCAGAGCACACAAAGAGGACACAGGGGCTGCAGGGTGCTGACTGCCCCATCTTGATGGACACAGAGCAGGAGCTCCTACAGGCCTCAAAAACATGGCTACCCCCAGAGCCCCACTGCTCCCTCCCTGGGCAGGCAGCATAGGGCCCCACGCTCACCAGCTCGGTGGCACACAGCTCCCCAGTGCCACGATTTCAGTTCCCCCATTTCCAGGCACCGAGCTCGTGTCTCCCTCCAACAGGGGAAGTGGAAGGCACCGGGGCCACCGGTGGGGCCACCAGGCATGCTGCAGGCAGGGCACAGCCTGCCTCACCACCGTGGCACCATGTACAGCCCCGGCACGGGTCCTGGGACAGCAGTGGCATGGAGCGAGGAGTGGGGCAGGCAGGGAGGAAGGAAGGGTGGCAGGGGCTGTGCTGGGCATGAGGGTGCTACAAACCCCGGCACCCCTGCACAATGGTGTCGGGGGGGAGGCACAGGGATTCCCCAGCAAACCGGCTGCACTGCAGGGCCTCAGCAGCTGGAAATCCAGCTGGAAACCTCTCACTACCCTCAGGGGTTGGAGCTGTGCTGGCAGTGGGGCAGACAGGGAAAGGGCCCCAGAAGGCTGGAGGGCAGTGTCAGGGCACCGGTGGCCATGGGTAGACGAGCAAGCACTGCTCCCTCGTGGCAACAGCACCAACCCTGAAGCATGCTGTGCTCGGTGTTGTGCTCCCGTTTGGAGCCCCTGCACAAACCATGGTGCAAAGCAGAGCAAGCCAGGCTGGGAGCTGCAGCCATGCCATGCAAGACAAGCTCCTTCCTCTAAAGGGGCTTGCACGCACTTCTGGGTCGCCCAGATTGGAGCTGCAGAGCCAGGCTGTTCTCCAAAACATCTCCATCCTCAGAGGCTGAAGGTCCCAAGCCACTTGCCCCCAGCCTGTGTTACTTTATAGGACCAGCCCCACAGGCTGCCATGAGGCACACACAGGGGCAGTTTGCACTGTGCGGGTGGGACCCCAGTGTGGTCACAGCGGGTGGATGACTCCTCACCTGTAGACATCGGCGATGCTCATGCGGCGGTAGAACTTGGCGAGTCTGACAGCCAGGATGATGCTGGGCAGCAGGAAGAAGGTGCACCAGCCCAGGCTGAACCAGAAGGCATTCTGTGTGCAGGGGGAGAGCCATCAGGGCCCAGACAGTGACTGGAAGAGCCTCTCCCAGGCCCCCCAGAAGACCACCTATCCATCCCTTCTGACAGCCTGGCCTTTGCTCTTATCCATAGCAATCCACTGGGAAGATACCAAGCCCTGCTTGCTAAGGCAGAAACAGGTACTCCTCATCCTGTGCATGATGGGACCTCATTGGCACTCCACACATGTGCCGGCCCCCCCACACCGCTGCCCCACTTACCAGAGAGTCCAGGATGTAGTCACAGGTGATGGCCTCCATGTTATCCAGGGTCTGAGCTATGGTCTTGCAACGTGCCATGTCTTCCTTCAGCTGTGGACAGGACATGTAAGTGTCCCCAGAAGCCTGCAGCCTGTCCTCCCCTTCTCTCCCTCCGCCCCAACAAGGAAGGCTCAACTCACCCCGCTCTTGGCCCAGGAGATGTAGGTCTCAAAGAAGTCCAACAGCTCCTCCAGGAAGGCCCATGTCTCCTGGGAGAGGGGCAAGCAGAGAGTGGAGGTGCTGCACCCCCAGCCCACCCAATGCCCCTTCTGTGTCAGGATCAGGGCTGCCAGACCATCTTAACTCAGCAGCAATCAGGCTGCAAGCCTTGCTCCAGCCCCTTGCCTGGAGGGCCCTGAGGGCAGGAGGCACCCAGAGGTGCAGGGACCCCCAGAGAAGCCGACAGGGCAGGGTGAACAGCTGTATGTCTGGCATCCCTGCGCAGAGGGAGGGCCTGATGTGGGGGTTCATTCACAACCCCACAAGGCAGCCCTGCAGCAGGGCAAGGCGAGCTCACGTTCTTAATGATGTTCATGGTCTCCCTTTCCAGGAACTCCTGGGCTTTGCTGGCTTCATTCAGCGCAGTGCTTGTCTGTACCTGGGGTGAAAGGTGTGCTCAGCAGTGTGATGGGGAAGCGAGGTCCTCGCATCCCTCCCTCCCTGGCAGCAGTCCCGCAGCAGCCACCAGCGCTCCCTGACTGCAGGTTGCTCCTACCATCTCCAGTGTGGAACCTCAAGGGTGCTATGCAGGGTGCTCTGGACCGGGGTGTACTGAGGAGGCCCCAGTATGCAGCTTACCTTGAGCTCAGAAGCCCCGCTCTGCACCAAGTGGATGTTGTCTTTCAGGCTTTGCTGTGGATGGAGAGAGGGGGGAGTCAGAGGAGGACTCCACAGCTCAGCTGAGACCATGCCAGCAGGCTCCAAGCTATCTGGGAGCAAAAGCCAGAGCCCCCAGGATCTCCCCCACCTGGGCATCACTCACCAGCTCCCCAGAGAAGCTCATCTGCATCTCATTATCCATCTCCCTTAACTTGAGAGCATCAGCCTTCAGGTTCTCTTTCACATCCGAGCCCTGCAGGAGCTGCAGTCAGTAGTACCCCCAAGCATGGAGTCCTCGCCCCACCACAGCCGTCTGATGTGGGGCCAGGCTGGAGTTTTCTGGTACCCAGCTCAGTACTCAGATGTGTCTGCAGAGCCTGTCCCACACAGCCAGTGGCTTTGGGGACAGGGTGGCCACGGTCCCAAGGTACTGTGGTCTCTCACCTCTGTGTCTCCCAGCTGCTCCAGCTCTGCAGCCAGATCCAGGAGGCTCCCCTGCGTCACACTCTGACCCACCTGGAAAAGGCAAGAGACAGAGTCATAAGAATGGGGCTCACAGCAGGGGACATGCCCCATATCTCTGCAGGGCAGACTGGAACCAGGGCCTCCCGCATGAAGGAGGTGCCCCAAGGGGTGGCACAGATGGCAAGAGACACCCCGGGAGCCTCAGTGGGAGTCCCACAGCAACAAAGGGGAGGGCTCAATGGAACCCCCCAACACACATGCAGAACCCCTATCCCAACACCAGGATTCTCCCATCCCACCTGCTCCAGCGTGAGGGTGAAGTTGGGGGGCTGCCCAGCCTGGCTGGCATTTGTCAGCAAGTCTCTCTGGCTCTGGCTGAGCAGGGAGATGGGGTCCAGGGTGATGTTCATCTTCTCGAAGGCTGTGGAGATCTTTCCTGTGTACTGCGGAAGGAGGAGAGCCGTGATGGGGCACAGTATTGGCCCCACACTGTATCCCCGCTCCTAGCCCCACACCTGCAGTTCTGCCCCCCCAGACCCTGGCATCCCACACTCACCTGGCTGATGTTCAAGAGCTCATCCAAGGGCACTCTCTGGTCCAAGTGCAGCGTTTGCCACAGGGCAGCATCTCGCTGGCACTGCCTGCAGGATGGGGACATGGGGATGAGAACAGGGCAGGCAAGGGACACCAGGAGCATGTCCTCACCCAGGCAGGGCAAGCTGCCCCCATCCCAGCAAGCATCCAAGGGTGCTGAGCAGTTGTACCTCTCCCCAGAGACACAGTACCAGAGCCAGGACCCACCTATAGATCTCTGAGAAGTTTGTTGTGCCATCCTGCAGGCCCAGCAGCTCTGACAGGTTGAAGCCAGGGATCACACCGGGGGTGTCCAGGATCTGAATGGAGGGAAAAGATGGAAAAACTAGGTATGGTGGAGGGCAGGACACTGTGAGGAGCATCCCAAACCACACAGCAATGCCTCCACTGCACCAGCGGCCCTCAGAAAGGCAACAGTGGGTCTGGGCAAGGGTGTCTCTGCATGGAGAGCTCACCTGGAAGAGCTGCTGGCTGCGCCAGGACTCACAGACGAGCATGTAGCTGTTCCCCCCCAGCACGAAGGTGATCAGCACCAGCAGCATCAGCACCCAGGAGAAGATGAAGCTGAAGCCAACCCCTCTGCCAGGACAGACACTGTCAGCACCCAAGGCCACATGCCTCAGTGGTGATGCTGTCCATTGCTAACAGAGCCTGGAGCCTGCTCACCCATTGCTCCACAGGAATGCCAGCGAGCATCACCATTCCCATAAGCACATCTCGCCCTGCCTTTGGCCGTAGGAGCACAGCCAGGCTGTAGCCTGGGGTCAGACCTGGGCATAGCTTTGCAAACCACCTGCAGAGCTGCAGGAGCCCACACACTTGCCAAGTCCCTGCCAGCGATGGTTGGATGGGCTCTGCTTGAGCTCCTTCCACCAGCACCATGTTTTACCCTTGTTTTTACCACCATCACTGTGAGTTACTGTCATTCAGGCCGTTAAGCTGCAGTAACCTGATGATTTAGCAGCTTGAGCATCCCCGGCCAGCCCTGTCCACCCATCCCACTGCTCCCACACGTCCCCAGCAGCCAAGGGAGCCTCACGCCATGAAGAAGTTCCCGCCGGCGTTGGAGGTGCTGCTGCGCTGGGTGGGCAGCACACCTTCCTTCAGCCCCAGGGGCCCCAGCACCAGGCCAACAACATTGCAGAGGACCACCAGCAGCACCATGCAGCACAGGAGGACACACACGCTCCACCTGGGGCAGAGGAGGGGCAGGGGTCACACACCAGGATGTGGCACCCCGAGCAGTGCCCAGCACCCCACCAGCTTGGGGAGGACAAAGTCCCCGGGCATCCCATCAGGGAAGGGGACTGGGTGGCTGTAAGACACAGCTCTGGGCACCTGCGCCAAGCAAGCCCCCACCTCCAGAAGCTGGAGCTTGAGCCTCTCTGGACAAGGGAGCCAGGGGATGGCAGCATTCCCTTGCCTACCTGAGCCCATCCAAGGCAATGGTCGGTTCTCTGTACTCGTTCAGCATTGATGTGGCATTGCCCACGAAGGCCCCAACACTCTCCTCCACATCCCTGAGTGGCAACTGGTCCTGCAACTGCTCCTTCAAGCTCGTGATCTTCTGCCTGATGAGGCCCAGCTGCTCCTGGGTCTCTGCAGGGGAAGGGGACAGATCGGTGCTGCAAGCTGCTGCCAGAGCCTGGGGCAGTGGGGAGCCAGAGAGGATGGGAAGGGGGCAGTCGTGGCCAAAGACAGCATCAGCATGGTGGCACTTGGGGACAGCCAGGGCTGCAGGCAGCAGAGCAGCAGCAGGGGAGGGCTCCAGACAGGAATGGGATGAGAAGGGAAAAGAGAGCCCTGGGAGAGGGGTAATTCAGCACATGGGGCAAAAAGCCCTGCTTACTTGTCACCACATCCTGGGACCCCTCTTGCACCTTGTCAGTGGTCGTGTTCAGTATGTCATTAACCTGCATGGGGGAGGGGGCACAGTGTATATCTCACATCCCTGCCTGCAGCCCAGGGCTGAGCAGCACGTCCCCTCCATCCCCAGATCCCAGTGGCACAGGACAGCCAGGCTCCCCCAGTGCCCACCCACCACACCAGCACCCAGGGGTGGTGGCACAGCAGGCAGGCTCTGGACAACGCAGGTCTCCAGCCAGCCCTTCCCTCTACTGACAGCAATTTAGTGCCATCAGGCTCTTCCCAAGCCACCCCCTTGCAGCACAGCCCCAGCAGCACCCAGGCACAGGGGGACCCCTTACCCTCTCCAAATCAAGTGCTATGTTGGAGTCAGACACATCACCCAGTGCCTCCAGCTGCTGCTCCACGCTGGGGATCTGTGGGGAAGAGCCTGTTGTGAGGCGGCTGCGGGGGGCCAGAGGGACCCTCACCCCACACGCCGCCCCTCCTCACCATGCTGAAGTTGGCTCTGAAGGCCAGGCCGTGCAGGGACACGCTGCTGCAGGGGTGGCCGCAGCTCTGCAGGGTCTGGTTGAGCTCATCCCTCAGCATGGCCAGCCGCTCGCTGTAATTGCTCTGCAGAGCCTCGAGGTGCGAGCGAGTTCTGGCAATGCTTCTGAAGGCAGCCAACAGGGTCTCCATGTCTAGGGGCACAGCACAGAGCTCATCCTGCCAGTCCTCATCCAGCTGAACCTCGGGGACCCATCAAAAAAGGCGACAGGGGCACCCCCCAAAGTGCCAGTGTTTGCCCCAGACTGCAGCTGGGAGGGCAGGTGGACACACACACACACCTCTCTGTGGGAGCCTTACCCAAACACGCACCTACCCCAGCTCTCAGCCCTGGCATCTCCCCCAAACCCCTCCCAATGGATTGGGCCATTACCTTGCAAGAGGCCCTGGAGGGATCCCAGAGCCCCATCTGTGCCGTTCCTGATGCTCGACATGATCATGCCACCCAGGTTGAGCCCAATGTCTGCAGAGATGGGAGGGTGTCAATGGTGAGGCCTCAAGGCTTGCAGAAGAGCTGCTAAAAACACTCCTCCCTGTGTGAGAAACATCATCCCACTCCCACCCCACAGACAGGGGGCAGAGGGGATACCGCCACCCTGCCACCACCTGCATCACCCTTCCCAGAGAGGAGCATGGATAGGGAAAAGCAGCAGCTGGAGCAGAACAGGAGTCCAACAGAGCCTCACACCCCAAACCCATCCCCGTGAGAGCCAGCCCAGCATCCCACAGAGACAGCAAGCATCTGCAAGGCAGCAGGGCACCCATGGAGCACCCGCAGCCCATTGCATGGCTGTGGGTGCATTGGGGATGCTCCAAGCCCCTCTGCTGCACATCCTCACCCTGGAGGCTGCGGTTGGCCTGGCTCAGTGGCACATCGCTGCTGTCGATGATATAATTGATTTGCTGCAGGAGCAGAGATGGGCTGTCAGTGAGGACCCTTCCCTGGGGGCTATTTGGGCTGCTGTCCCCCCCTTCAGCCCCTTGTCCCCCGTCAGCCACTCCAGCCAGGGAAGGGGGCCCAGGCGTGCCTGGGGGATGGAGGCCACATAGATGTGGACGTTGTTGAGGGTGGTGTTGACGTTGGGGAAGGTACCACACACAGCCTGGGAGAAGCGAGTGTTGCTGATGAAGGCGCAAACATCACCAGCCCTACGAGGGAAGGGTGGCAGAGTCAGCCTGTGTGGAGCTCAACCCTGATGCTCCCACCAGGAAGCCCCTGAATCCACCCACACCGACCCCAGGCTGCAGGGTCCACTGACCCCTGCTTCCAGAGCATCCCTGCACACAACCAAGGGAACAGAGAGGAGGAACACGGGAAAGTGAGGCACAGGGGAGCAGCGGGGTGCACCCGCAGTTCCCGCAGCAGAGCTGTCGGGAGCACGCAGCCCCCCAGGGCCAGCTCCCCACTGCTGCCGCTTCCTCTCCTTTGTCCCGCCGTGCTGGGATCTGCTCCTGTGAACAATGGCAGCTTCCTGACACGGCCGCCAAGCGCCGGCGTTTCCACCCGCCCCTGGGTCCCATCCGGAGCCTCCCGGGCAGCGCACTCACAAGAGGAGAGCGGAGACCAGCAGGACCGAGGCCCAGAGCGCCCGGCGCCGGCAGCCCGTCCGCCGGCCCTGCTTCTGGTACATGCGGCCCCCGCAGTTCCCGCAGCAGCGGCAGCAGCAGAAGCAGCATCCCACCAGCGGCACGAGGAGGATGAAGAGCAGCCCGATGGCTGTGCAGACCAGGAAACCCAGCTCGTACAGCAGCAGCTGGCAGGGGAAGAGAGGCAGTGCCCATGAAGGCTTCCCAGCTCTGAGCGTCTCATCCGGACCCCCCAGGGGTTGCACATCCCCCCTTGCTGCCGGCCATCACTCAGGGCTCAGCCTCACAGCATCCCCCACCAGTATCCCCCAGCCCATGGTGCTCTGGGCTGCTGGCTCCCTGCTCACCTTCTCAACTTGCTCCCCGGTGGTTTCCTCGCTCTCTGACTGCCGCAAACCTGTGATGAGTTCTGGGGAAAAGGAGCAGAGAGGACAGTGAGCAGGCGCTGAGCCCTGAGGTGCTCTCTAGGAGGGTCCCAACACCCTGCTCTGTACAGAGAGGGGTCCCCAGCCCCGGGCAACACCTCCAGTGCTGCAGCTCAGAGTGGCTGTGAGGGCATGGCATGTTTCTCCCTTCCAGCTGCCCCTCAGCCTTGTGTCACGCAGCCTTTTGCGTCCAGAAGCACTGCCCAGCAGCCAGGCTCACAGGGGTCCCCAGAGCAAGGGGCTCCTCACCGCAAGAAGATGCTCCAATAGCTGCCCTTGATCTGCTCTCCTGCAGCCCAGTATGAACACTGGGGCAAAGTCCACTCACCATGTTGCCTTCTGATCCCCAGGTCCCATGGCCTCATTACAAGCTGTGCCGACCCATGGTGTGATTGTTCCCTGCTATCTGTGTGCCACTAACAAAGCCACAAAGCCATTGTGTTGTTTGCAGCCACACGTTTGCCTGCAGGTTGCTGGCAAGCAGGGGCTGGGCCCAGAGAAGGAGGAAGTGCCAGCAGCCAGGGTGGCAAAGCTGCCTGCAAGGTAACACTTGCCCCAGGGCATCAAGTAGCCACAGGGCCCTGGCATAGCCCAATTGGACCTGACACCACTTTGGGATAGAGATGTGCCAGCCCCACATCTCCTTGCAGGAGGAGGAGGGAGGGCACTGGCAAGCTGGGTGGTGTGCAGGGAGTGCCTGCAACTCTGCCCTGTGGGCACTGGCAGTGGCACACACTGGTTTTGGTGGCCCCAAACTGGGTCCTGCCTAAGTACACCTTATCACTTGCAAGCACACAGGGCTGCAAGCCAGGTAAGGCCCCACAAACTTACAGGTACCACAGGGTTTGCTTTGCACCTTCTGCCTAGCGTGAAGATACCTGGGGCAGGACTCTGCAGGTTGTCATTGCCAACAAAGCCTCCTCTGGGGCCCATCTGAGACTGACCACAGTTGTGATGGGACACAGGCAGGACATAGCTGGCACTTGTCAGGAATCCCCCTCTGTTCTCCCCCCTGCCCCCCTCCCCCCCCATGTCCCTCTTAACTCGGCACCGCAGCATTTAAGTGCTGGATGGACAGTCAGTCTCAGCACCGGAGGGCTCAGGCTCAGCCAGGACCCTGCAGCTCCAAGCAACACCCCCACCCCATTGCCAGCCCCCCCATCACCACGCACCCACCTACGGGCAGGGCGTTGGGCTGCACCATCCGCAGGAATCCATGGACCATCTCCACCAGGCCCGGGGTGCTGCTCCCCGGCGCCTCGGGGCCGGGGCCGTACACAGGCTGTGAGATGTTCCCCATCAGCTCCATGGCGGCAGCTCCGGAGGGCACCTGGGCACAGCGCGGGGCTGTCGGTGTGGCTGGGTGCAGGCTCCCCACCTGCCCTACCTCCTGCCTCCGAGCAGGAAATGTGGGCACAGAAAAACAAGGTACCTGCCGGGTCCTGCCCGGAAGGAAGGAGCTGCGGGACGGCACCGAGCAGAGGTGGGGATCCTGATCGCAGCGGGGCGGGGGGGAGCGGGCAGGAGATGCCCAACAGGGAGGCTGTGGGGGATGGAGCAGGGACCAAACACTTACCCGGTACCTCTGTCCCGGGGCCCGGCCGCACAAGGCCTGCTTTTTATGGCTTGTTTAAAGTTCAGCTGCTTGCGATGCCGGCATCGCCACACCCTGCCTCTGCCACTGTCACCTCCTGGCACACGGCCACCCCAGGCTGCCTCTGTACCCGGGTCAGGGTCAGCGCCGACCTGCCCCAGCACAGGCGTCCCCGCAAAGCTGCCGTGCCCTTTCTGGTTTCCTCCTCTTGGTTTCCTCACCCCGCAGTGACCCCGAGAGCAGGCATCCCGCCTGCTCCACCTCAGCACCAGCTGCATCCTTTCAGGATGGGGCGCAAGGCGCCGGCCACGGCTTCAGCACGAACCAGCCACAGAGCCGCGGTTCGCATTTCACACTTCCCAAACGGGCGTTGCGGCAAACCCAGCGTTTCCCACCCGCACCCCGATCCCCCGAGTGCGGGACAGCCTCAGGAGCCACGCACGGGGTTTCCCCTCCAAGGCTGGAGCTCTGCCGGCTCCATCCCCCCCTGCCCACCGAGGGCTCTCCACGCCGCGGGACCCACGCGTGGCTCTGCCCCCGGGACCTCCCGTGCTCCTTCACCCGCGCCCCGCCGCCGGGGCAGGGAGGGGGGTCCCGGCGGTCGCTCCCGGTCGTGCCGCGGACGCACCCGGTGGGCGCGGGGCAGGAGCCCCGGGGGTCGCGTCCCGGCGGGCGGCGGCGGCAGCAGCGGGAGCTCCTCTGCGCGGCTCAGCCCCGCACCGACACCGCGGGGCGGGTGGGCAGGGCTGGACGGGGCCGCCCCTTCCGCCACGGCCCCCCGGGGTCTGCCCGGGACGCGCGGCCGGCCGGGATCCCGCCTGTGGCGCAGGGACCCCCCTGCACCCGCCTCGTGCCTGCCCCGTCCCACCCGGACACCCGGCTCGGGTGCGGGAAGAGCCCATTTCCGCAGGACCCCCCCCATGCCCAGGTGATGCTCCTGCTCTGCCCAACAGACCCAGCTCTGGCTCCTCCAGCAGACCACCCTGCCCCCATGCCAGCCTTCAGCTGCTCCTCACACCTCCCTGGGGCAGCCAGTGCCCCCCAGCATGGCCCTTGGTCCCTGCATGGGGCACCGTGTGCTTTTGAACCGGCCCAGCAAGAGGTCTGCAGGAGCTGTACCCTATGCCCTCTGTGCTGTGCTGTGATTTAAACCAGGCTCCCTGGCATCCCTGTACCAATGGTTTGCTGGCTGCCACCTCCCCAGGTCCTGCTTCATGTTCCCTGGCACAAGCAGGAGTCGCTGCTCTCCATGACCTTGGGTGAAGCTGGCACAGGAAGGCAGCTCTGCCTCAGGGTTCCCTCTTGGCGTGGCCCATACTGTGTGCCAGGGCACCCTGTGGGACCCTGCGGCTCAGCACTGGCATCAGAGCAGGACAGGGGAGGACACAGAAGGGAGGGGAAAACCAAAGCAGGAAGTAGCACGTTTTTCACAGCACTGGGGCTGATGCAGGAGGGAGGTTTTGGGGTTTCGTGGGCAACCTTGGCCTTCCCAGCTCAGACCTCAACCCCGAAGCATTGCTTCAGGGCTCTCCACCAGCAGAGCTGGTACAAGGGACCCTGCGTGGGATGGGGACTGCTGCCCTGGGTGCTGCGCTGCTCCATCCATATCCACTTGTTGGCAGCTCCCCATGGCTGTGTGAGGGCAGGATCTGGCCAGGCCTCCACGGGATCCTTTGCAGACGGAACAACCTGCTTCCATAAGGCATCACACCCCTTCAGCCCAGGGAACCCCATGGAGGCTGCCAGAGCTTGGTGCATGTCAGGAGGGGGGACACCAACACCTCAGCCCTGGTGTCACCACACCATGGGCTCACCGGGGGCCACCCTGCTCCCACCTGCCCAGCCATGAGCTCCCACCATAACCCCTGACCCCACCATTTACCCACAGGCCCCATTTGCCCCCCAGTGCCCCCACCAGGGGCTAGACCCAGCTGCCCCCCCACCCAGTGGGGACAGCAAAAAGCTGCCTCTGGGGTCAGCTGTCTGCCTTTGGGGGAACTGGGGTCCAGCACCTTGCCCCCAGTGCTCGCAGAGGCACCCAGCTTCTGCATTATTGGGGTACCCCCCATGGAGGCTGCTGCTGTCCCTCCTTCCCCCCCCGCCCCGGACACCTCCATGCTGCTCCGCTGCTGCTTCCATTCCCACAGCAGGTCCCCAGGAGATGTGCCCATCACCTTGGCATCCTGGCAGGCCCTTGTTTGCTCTGGCTCCAGGACAGGGCCGTTTCCCAGCAGCCCCAGGCTCTGTCCTTGCTGGGATTTCTGCTTTCCACCACGGCATGGCAGGGAGCCGGCCGGAGCCTGGCTGGGAACCAGGAGCCCAAGGAGAGCCAGCATCATCCTGGGAGCACAGAACCCCCCCTGCCAGGGCACAGGGGACACAGGGGGGTGCCTTGCTTGCATCAGCTGGGTCAGATGCTCAGGAATAAGTGCTCAGGACAGCCTCAAACCGAAAAGTCGTTTTATTGATACCATACATGACTCATAAATGGCACAAACTATGGAGGGGAGGAGGAAAAAAACCCAAAACAAAACGAAAAAGAAACAAAAAGGCATTTCAGTGTGCCCGGGGGGGGGGGGGGGGGCGGGGGGGCCCCCCCCCCCNGGGGGGGGGGGGGGGGGGGGGGGGGGGGGGTGGGGTGGGGGGGGGGGGGGGGGGGGGGGGGGGGGGGGGGGGGGGGGGGGGCAGCGAGGGGCCTGCACCCTCCACAGAGCCGGGCAGCGAGAATCGTACCTTAACTGCAAGCCAGAGCCCCCCTCCCCACCATGCTGGGCTCCCACCCTGGAGCCACCCCCCCTGCAAAGGGGATGTGGGGCTGAGACCTCCACCTGGAGGGGCCCGGGAGCTGATGCAGGCGGCTCTCCGGGCAGCTGGGGCTTGAGAGCAGCCCAGGGCTGAGCTAAGGGGCTCCCATCTCATGCCTGACCCCAGGGACAGCAGAAGGAGGGGGCACACAGCACATCCCCCCCCCCCCCCCCCCCCCCCCCCCCCCCCCCCTCCCACCCCCCCTCCCCCCCCCCCCCCCCCCC
>NDXB01009138.1:6263-63757 GCA_002631895.1 Agapornis roseicollis
GCGGGATGGAATGGGGCGGACAGGGCTGTGGGGCGGGATGGAATGGGGCGGACAGGGCTGTGGGGCGGGATAGAATGGGGCGGACAGGGCTGTGGGGTGGGATAGAATGGGGCGGACAGGGCTGTGGGGTGGGATTGACAGGGAGCTCAGTAGCAGGGATCAAGAAGTCTGGGCAAGGCTGTGGCGTGGAGTGGGATCAATTGGGGTGGTCAAGGCTGTGGCCAGGATTGAGCAGGGGCTTGGTAGCAGGCGTCAAGTGGTGTGGTCAAGGCTGTGGGATGGAGAAGGCTGCGTGGAGACCTCATAGCAGCCTTCCAGTATCTGAAGGGGGCCTATAGGGATGCTGGGGAGGGGCCCTTCATTAGGGACTGTAGTGACAGGACAAGGGGTAACAGGTTCAAACTTAAACAGGAGAGGTTTAGATTGGATCTAAGGAAGAAATTCTTTCCTGTGAGGGTGGTGAGGCACTGGAATGGGTTGGCCAGGGTGGTTGTGAGTGCTCCATCCCTGGCAGTGTTCAAGGCCAGGTTGGACAGAGCCTTGGGTGTCCTGGTTTAGTGTGAGGTGTCCCTGCCCATGGCAGGGGGGNTCCTGGTTTAAGGTGTCCCTGCCCATGGCAGGGGGGTTGGAACTTTGTGATCTTAAGGTCCTGTCCAGCCCTAACTATTGTGATTCTATGGGATCAAGTGGGGTAGTCCCAGCTATGGGATGGGATCAAGTGGGGTGGTCAGGGCTGTAGGACAAGATCAAGTGGGGTGGTCAGATGCTGTACGGCAGGAACAGCGTGGTGTAAGGTGGGGTGGGTTGGAAGCGGGGCCTGACCAAGCAGGCAGGGATGGAGCCCAGGGCAGGGTCTGGGCATGCTGGGGATGGCAGCAGGACGATTGTGTCCCAGCAGTAGTGGGCTCCCAGAAGGCTGAAACTAAGTCCTGTGCTTTTGGTCCAGGTGTCCCAAGAGCAGGCGGGTCTTTGAGGAAAGATACTCTCTGCCCCTTTGCATCAGGTAAAACCCCATCGTGTCTCCCCTGCTACTGTTTGCAGCCCAAGAAAGTTGAACTGAGAACTGCCACAGTCCTTAACCACTGTTTCAGGCAAGCCAGCCAAGGAGGTGGGCACCCATGGGCAGCACTGTGGCTTACCTCAGCATAGCCCCAGTCAGAGCATGGACTAACAAACTCCTCCCGTGCTGAATCATTACTGTCTGCATTGATGAGTAGCGTGAGAGATGTTTCTGGTGGATTAAAGCGTTGGTTACAGAACAAAATGCTTCTAGTATAGACATGTTTCCTGGCCCTAAGTATCAGTTCCCAAGATCTAGAGTACATCTTTTTGTACTGTAAAATGTTATCGTATCCAAATGCAATTTTTCATTCTTGAACTGTGTGACATGATAATGACTATGCAAATTACAATAAATCATGTTTGGCACCTGTTTTACGGGTATATTCTTACTGCACACAATAGCTGAGATAAGCTTAAGCAGTAGCTGTCTTGCTTTAGCCCTTTTCAAGACATCTTGTATGTATTCAGATGGCTGCAATGAAACAAGAGGCTGGCTCCAATCTGCCATTGGAGTAGGGTGGAGATACTTCCCTGTTATTCAGTCCTACCATGTATTGTTGATGTATGATGATAAAGCTGTTCCACTGGAATACATAGAAATCAGGCTTGGACAAAGCAGGTTAAAGTGAACTGAATGCAGCAGTGCTCATCACAACAGTGCTTTGTTCCCAGTTCTAAACCAGGAGAATAAATTAGAATTGGGATGGTCGTTAGGACCTTGCTCCTTTTCGATGTGAAGATCATGCAAGTATTAATAAGAAATAATAGTTTAAAGAATTCAGCATTCTCTGTTTTAAAAGAAACAAATGAAGCCAGGAATCACATCCAAGGTATCTCGCAAAGGATTCTTCGGTTTAGAAAAAATATTGTCTGCCTTTTTGTTTTTCTTCTCAAAGATCACTGTGGAGAAAAATGACGGCTGGCTCTGTCTCAGTTCCTCAGGTCATACCACTTCGAATCCCTCTTCCAGGGAAGGCTAAACATGAAATAGACACAAACACTCTTGTAGAAATAAAATCAGGTATGAATAAAAGCTCGGACTCCAGGTGAATGCTTTTTTTTTATGTGTTCATTTGAAACTTTTAGCCTCTATATTTTTGTTTGCATTTAAGGATTATTTTTATGAGGGAGCGTTTCATTAAGGGACTTACAAAATTAACCAACATGTTTTGATACACCAAATAAACTTAATTTTAAGCATTCAGACTATTATTGACATATGAGTTATTTCATATACGTTATCAGTCCTAACAGCTTCCAAGATCAGGCTCTTAAGCTGTTGCATTTTGCTTTGACTGCAAAACCAGTGTGAAAGTATCATGTGCCAAGCTCACCCCAAAGGTTTTCCTTCCAACTTTTGAAATGTCACCTTTTACCATGTCAGCAAATACCTTTTCTGTCATTAGAACAGGCAAGTTGGTGCAATATTTTCATGCAAAGCCATTGCACAGCTACTTTGTGAAGAGAAATATTTGTTGAGTAATTCATTTTTCATGGGATAAACAGTTTTGGTCCCAAACACTCAGACATTTATGGAACTTGTTTATGTTATGTGAGAAAAATCAAGCCCAGAATTGAGTACTTTGAAGTGTAGAGCTTGTTTTTCACAGGTTGAATATAGTTTGGCTAATGACTTTCTCTGTGTCTTTCAGATACACCTGAGGTCTCTATTTATTACACTTTAGATGGAAGTAAGCCAGAACTCTTTAGAAAACCTGGCTGTGGAGAGCATAACACTTTTAAATATAAGGGTCCTATCATGTTACCAGCTGGGAAAATAATGGTCAAAGCACTTGCAGTTACAAAGTATGTGTCCTGTTTTATTTTAGTTGTATTTTGGCAAGGGACAGCCATCCTAGTCATGGCCTCGATTCGTGTTGTTTAAAGCATTCCATACCTTGCAAACGCCCCTTTCCCCAGCCAGTCTGCAATCAAAGTGATTTGTATGGGTTGCACTGACTTCCCTTTCTCATTCACTTTATCCATTAGGTGCTTGTGCAGTTGAATTATCATAGAATCATGGAATGGTTTTGGTTGGAAGGGACCTTAAAGCTCCCCCTGTTCCAACCCCCTTCCACTAGAGCAGGTTGCTCCAAGCCCCTGTGTTCAACCTGGCCTTGAACACTGCCAGGGATGGGGCAGATGCAGCTTCTCTGGGCACCCTGTGCCAGGGCCTCAGCACCCTCACAGGGAAGAATTTCTTCCTGATGTCTCATCTCAATCTCCTGTCAGGTTAAAGCCATTCCTCCTTGTTCTGTCATGGCAGGTATTATGAAAGGGAAAAAATACCTTGCTCTCCTCTATTTTCAGCAACACGGGCAAACACTATCACTCCAGAAAGCAGACACAGGAATATCAAGAGGTTTATGTGTAAAAGATGTTGAGGGATTAAAGTATCTGTATGTTGTATTGGTAACTTTTTATCGTGTATGTTCTAAACTGAAAACAAAACAAAGGAGCAGCTCATGCGAGTGTTGCCCAGGATTATACTTACCAGCTTGCCAGCTTGGAAGGGCTGTTCCAGCAAATGAGCCATGTCCATTAGTGATTCACTCGTTGCTGCACATGGATTTGTGAGATGTCTGTAGCTTTGTGAAAATTGATTTTCAGGGACTGCAGAGAGAGTGCAGTTGTAACAAAGGTGTTTCTGGTAGAGTACAAACAACCAAATGCCCTTTCTGTTGAAGAGGATGACAAGAATCTCCTAAAAGATATCACCACTCAGGTAAGTAGAAATTGTAACCTTTTGTGTGAATGTAAGATGTTGTATGTGTGATACAACTTAGGGATTAAACCTTGACTGCATATACTTTTAATACATTTTATTTTCTGTCTTTGCCCATCTTTGCTGCATTGGTCCTTCCTGTAATATTGAAATTTCAAGAGGACATGTTATTTTTTTTTATTTCTTTTTTTTTTGTTGCTGGTCTTTGATGACCAGCTCAGGTCAACTATTTTAAAAAGACACTTAGAATTTAAGCTTTTCATAGAATCATAGAATAGTTAGGGCTGGAAAGGACCTTAAGATCATCTAGTTCCAANACATGTTATTTTTTTTTATTTCTTTTTTTTTTTGTTGCTGGTCTTTTATGACCAGCTCAGGTCAACTATTTTAAAAAGACACTTAGAATTTAAGCTTTTCATAGAATCATAGAATAGTTAGGGCTGGAAAGGACCTTAAGATCATCTAGTTCCAACCCCCCTGCCGTGGGCAGGCTTGCATCAGAATAAATACCTTAACCATGTCCTTTGAAAATCATCACAAATAAATATAGCAAGAGGGGATTAGAGCCAAACCAAAAATTTCATCTAGAATTCAAATGGAATTACTTTTTAGGAGAAGAAAGGTGATGTATTTATTACAAAACTGAAGAAGAACGGAGTCAATGTGAAAATCAAGCCTGCCTGGATTGAAGCACCCCAAGATTTTCGAGGTGTAGTATTGCTTCATAAAGCTGAAACAGGCTTCTGTCTTAGCTGAAAATAATGTAATGTTTTCCTCTTGTATCACTGGTAAAACACGGGTAATTTTAAAACCATCTCAGAAGACAGAACATCCTCTGGGAATTCCAATTTAGATTGCACAATGCTGCAAATAGAGAACAAAGATTACTTTCCATACATGTCACACCACCTCCTAAAACCATATTTAGAATCACAGAATCATATTTAAATGTCATTCATTTGTCAGCAACATGATAAGGCCCAGTCAATATTTCCCTCTGTGCCAGAAAATGCTGTTAAATTGATGGGATTGCGAATCCCTCATAGAGTTTTTTACTGGGAGTTGCTTGCAGTTAGATTCCAAAATAAGTGTACAAAGCAGAAATGAAAGCTTGACCAAGATTTTCTTTATAGATAAAGCCTGTTCCATGGTAACAGCAATGGGACTCTTTAAGAGCAGGGAGTTGTATTAATATTTACTCATTAATTTCTCTTAGGAGATGGGTTTCTTTTTGAGCAGACAGGAAGTAACCGGTAAACAAAGGAAGATACAAAAGTAAACTCTTTCAGAGGGGCGTGAGGTTTCTTCTAGATCAATATCCTGTAATTCCATGCAGTTTATTTGAACCCATAATCTGGATGCCATATACCCTTTTAAATATGCTCAGCTATTTTAATTTAAAACGACAAGGACATGTAATATTCATGTTAAGATATACATTAACTGCATGAAGTTAATGATAGTAGAATAACACTATTGTAATTTTAGACTTGGAAGCAGAAAGAAAGACTACTCACAGGTCCCTGCAAGGACCACAGATCCTTGCCAGCCATTTGGAAACAGCAGAGTACAGTGAGGGATCCATCTCAGCACCAACTATAGAGTCATTACAGGTAAGCAAGTAGGTGTTGAGGGAAACTGTAGAAGGCTGTCATCAGAACTGAGCTCCAAAACAATACAGACATGAAGAGGTGTGATCATACTCATATAATCTCTCAGAAATTAATGCTTTGGGCTATATTATACAGTACTCATTTAAATTTGCTGGTAATGACATGCTAGAATAGGAAGGCCCAAAGCAAAATAATTTATCAGTAAGGACAAAACCAGGCCAAACAAATTAACAATACTTAGATTCCTACTAATTTTCTTCTAATTCATTACTGAATCTGCAATTAGCATGCTAATACTTATTGCTATATGGTGGCAAGTTGATATTTCATATTTAGTAAAGGTGTCTTGGAAGTAAATAGTGATTTATTTTTATTGGAAGAAGCTGTGGATCTTTAATGCAGCTAACAGGCAATCGAGGGTAGTAGATATTCCTTAAAGCAATGCATTTCAGTGGAGTTTGCCTCAAATAACATCTTTAGCTGATTTTCTACTGTTATATACATTTTACAAATGTTTGCTTATTCAGGCTAAAGAATAACTCTTATTTCAGTTTGAGAGTTCTCCTACAGTGACCAGCAGGAAAAGCTTAGCAAGCACACACTTGTCAAGGATCCAGAGGCAGACAGATTTCCTCAAGTAAGTGACTTCTGGTAACATGTTTGTCCTTGGAAAGTAACTGAGCAATTGTCTTTTGCAACTAAGTTGATCATGCTGTGGGGCTCTGTGAAAATGAGGAAAGCAAAGACAGACTCTGGGTCATAATTGGATAATAGGTAGGGCTTTGAAAATTCTTTCTCTTGCATATAGTTTTATTTACTTGCATATACCTTTATTTTCTTTCTCTTGCATATAGTTTTTTTACACCATAGACAGTTATCAACTATCTTAACAGCCTTTAAAAGAGTATTCCCAGCACCTGTAGGATCAGAGGAAAAGCTGTCTTTTCAAATTGGAATACAGCCCTCACTGCTGGAGACAAAAACTGCTCATGGGAGTAGTCTCACAGAACTTTAGCGCTTGTCAGTATTAAAAAGGTTCTGTGATCTACATCAGTGCTTCCCCATGGTGCAGCAGCGAGGCGTGATACAGATTGTATGTCAGGAGACTCTACCTCTACCTCCATAGCAGTCAGAGAGCTTTCTACCTTGCAAAGCTGTTTATAGTTCAGAACCTCATGTTATGGATGCAGGGGCCTAGTCTGATGGACACCACAACCTGGAAACCGCAACTGAGAAATCAGTGGCTTAAGCCCTGTCACAGCATGTTCCAGATTATTCAATATTATGCAGCAGTACAATACCAAAACAAGCTCCGTCTTTTGTTTGTTCTTATTTTCAGATGTGCATGCTGCTCTGCACCTCGCCTGTCTGACCCCTTGGCTCACTTCTGTCAGGAATGTGGATGTCCTATCCCACCTCTGCCAGTATGTTGCTTTCCACCCCCTGAAGGATCACAGGTCAGCGAAACACCATAACAACCAACACATTATCTTTGGAGAAAACAAATTCCTCAGCAAATTACACATGCAATGCTGGCAGATCCATTAGTCACTCTGTCATGGTCCCAATGTAAGAGGGATGTGGAGCTGTTGGAGCAAGTCCAGAGGAGGTCACAAAGATGCTCCAAAGGGCTGGAGCACCCCTGCTCTTGAGATAGGCTGAGAGAGCTGGGCTTTGGAGAAGAGAAGGCTCTGCAGACACCTTAGAGCAGCTTCCAGTGCCTAAAGGGGCCAACAAGAAAGCTGGAGAGGGGCTTTTGACAAGGGCCTGTAGGGACAGGACAAGGGGGAATAGATCNACACCTTAGAGCAGCTTCCAGTGCCTAAAGGGGCCAACAAGAAAGCTGGAGAGGGGCTTTTGACAAGGGCCTGTAGGGACAGGACAAGGGGGAATGGCTTTAACCTGACAGAGGGGAGACTGAGATGAGACATTAGGAAGAAATTCTTCCCTGTGAGGGTGCTGAGGCCCTGGCACAGGGTGCCCAGAGAAGCTGTGGCTGCCCCATCCCTGGCAGTGTTCAAGGCCAGGTTGGACACAGGGGCTTGGAGCAACCTGGTCCAGTGGAAGATGTCCCTGCCTGTGGCAGGGGTTGAACTGGATGAGCTTTAAAATCACTTCCAACCCAAACTAGTCTGGGATTTTATGATTTCGTTCAATACCTTTATCACTGGATCCAATGTAATTCTGAAACAATGGACAAAATTAACCCTAAATTCCTTCAAGTGCCATATATTTTAGTAAGTGAAACAATGAAAAAGTAAACTGCGTTTTATTTGCCAGTGTCAGGAAACATTACCAAATTCAGGTTCCTCTCACCCTGCAAGAACCACCACTGCATCTTCAGGACCTGCATGTTTATCTTATTCCAGTGCTAACTAGTGCTTATGTCATTGCTGTGGAAGATCCATCTAATAATATGCCTGAAACCTTACATGGTGGCATGTGTGGGCATATATGTAAGAACACCAAGCTTTTAGTGATGCCTGTAACTGTGTTCTCTAAGCTCTTCCCAAGAGATAATAACTTGATCTAAAAAGTCAGTGGTGCAATTTTTTTTCCTGTATCATCAGAAAAATGTCTGGATTAATGCTGTAGTTTCAAGTGATGACTGAGAATATTCACCACCTCTTTAGATGAGGTTCATAATTAGGATGATTTCAAGTACTACATTTTACAGTAGCTATTTAATTGTATTGAAAATTAACTTAGTATCTTTCTGGCATGTTTTAATTGTCAGTAAAGTCACTCTTTCCAGTTGTCTTCATATTTTCTCAATAGCCTTTTATCTTTAAGGATCAGTATCACCATCTGTGGCTCTCAGTTGCTACATTTCCAGTGACTTTGCTGCTGATGTAAACTCTAGCCAGGAAAAGACTGAAAATCTCATGATAACCTTTATGACATGCTGTGATGTGGCTTTTTCTTCAGATGGCGCCATGTCTTGAATGCAGACATCTTGTGCCAATGAATACACCCTCTTGCATCGTATGTGAGTCACCAATAGCTCCACAGCTGCAGCCCCAAACCAACGTGTGTGTAAAGGTAATTAAGAATAAATCTAACAGAATAGCAGTTCACCTCCTGGCACGCGTTCTTCTAACAGATGACTTCATTACAACTATTCTGCACCAGCTTGGTTTTGTATAACTTCATTATGGCAGATTTAAGAGTTAGTAGGATTAAAACCACCTTGAATAGAAATAACCATTAAAGGTAAACCACACAAGCTCAGGAAGGCATACTGAAGAGCACATGAGGTAGCAGTGTGAATGACAGGAACACGTGCACTTGTGTTCAGGAAAGAGATATTCCATGATTCTATAATTTCTGGCCTTAGTATTACTAAGCATTTTAAGTTTGTTAAATATATCCTCATTACTCTGCTTACCTTACTTGACTGCAAGTGCTTAGCACAGGTGAGCTGGCAGGACTGCAGCAGTGGTTAGATGTCCAAAACGTTCAAGCACAGTCTTAGTGATCCAAAAGCGCTGGTGTTCTCAAATAGACAAAATGTGCCCTACAGAATACTCCCTACCCAAGGGTATGTGGATGCTCATAGGGGCCCTCCTCAACCCCTCCAGTCAGGGAAAAGGGTGTGAGGAGGAAAGAACTGATACTGCATGTCCACAATTGGTAGATTATAGGCATTGCCCCAAATATGATGTTTTATGGCAGCCTTGATGTAGGTACAAAGGCAGACCTGAACTTATTGGTGGCAACAATCAAAATAGTAGACACATTACTCTCAGCTCTGCTGGAAACTCGCTGTTAATAGTGACTGTGCTAGGGCACCCTAAGGGGGATAATGATAATAATTTTCCTTGCAGATACTGGGCTTTCTGATTATGCGAATGCAGGGACTTAGTAAACTAGTACATGCAAAGATATAGAGGTATTGATGCTGGGTCTCCTGAGGGAACTGTACTGCAGTTTAAATTATCATCAGGAGCCATAGATGTGTGATGGGCAGGCAATATGGCCTAACTCAAACGTGAAGCCCACACACAGACTTTCAGGATCTTTTATCCCTGCAGAGCTGAATAACCACAGCACTTCGTACGATCAAGTCAAATATGGAGTAAAATGTATTCTTTCTCTATTTAAAAGGGCAAAGTAATTTGTCAGGCGTGTGGCACAGGAAATCCTCTTCACCATAAACACTGCGTGACTTGTGAAAGCAGGCTGCCTGAAATACAGATGGTAAGGTTTCTTCCATCAATCACACTAGGCTAAATCAAACCAAAGCACAAAATTCCTTTTCTTTGGAAAACTGAAGCTGTATCCCTGGGTCCCTATGTTACAAAAACAGAGATTCCCTCCCCCTTGGGATATTCAAGCTCAGTGCTCCCACAGATGCACCATCACAAATGTCCAGCTAAACAGAATTGTACCTGCAAGTTAAAAATCTTCTGATGATAACACAAACATCCTGAGCTCTTAAACTGTTGGTAGCTAGAGGCAAAGGTCTCTTGTACAACCACTGAGGTGTTATTTCACAGTGAGTTTAAGTAGGAAGTTGTACTTACCTAAAATAAACATTTGCTTAGTGCTTCACTGGTTGTAGATATTAAGACGTAGCTGCATATGTAGTTAGGCATATGCCTTGAATGGGGAGACCTGTAGTAGCTAAGGGAGGAAGTTAAATGCTTACAAAGTATTATTAATAGTAATCAGAAATTTCACTACTAATAATGGTTAATTAGCAATAACCAATAGTAATTCCTGAATAATTAATAATTAATAACAAATCTGATATTACTATTAATGGATATTAAATAATTCAGATTTAAAGCATATTTCGACTTGTGCTCCTGTAAATATTATCTTCCAAGTGAACCCCAAAATCACATCAAATTGCAGTTGAGGCCACAGATGAAAATAGGGCTATTGCCTGTTTGCTTATTTGCGGTTGTGGTGTCTGCAATCAGAATAGTTTTCCTGGGGTCTGTTCCTTACCCATATTCCTGATTTGCAGAGAAAATAAACAGCATAAGCCCTGAGGCAAAACCTAACAAACCATTTTAAAGACCTCTTCGTCTTAACTAGGTTCTATAATCAACCTCTAGAAGTGTCAGCTGAAAATTCTGTTTTCTTTGCATACCCATGTAAGTTAATTGTAGTAGAAGCTAGGGAATATATAACTTGTATGAGGTGCTAAAATCCAAAATGAAAAAACCCAAACCAACCTTAGGTAGCAAATATCAAAGTGAGAGAAAATCCATTGTCTGAACACACTCTCCCTGCCATACTACTACAAAGAAAGGTACAAGGGAAAACACCTGCTGTGTTCTGGGTTGTGTTTTGTGTTTATCAACAGGGAAACCTCCATCTCAATGCTGAGTCTACTTGGGACCATACTAGTAAACACTCAGTGTAAAAAGACACTGATTGATAAGGTTGAGTTTTTTTCCTTAGCTCTACTAAAAATACTTTAAAATTAATAAATGCCACATTTTACTGTGAGTTTGTAATGAAAAAAAAAACCAACCAAAAACCAAATTAAGGTCAGAGCCAAGTCAGTCTGATGCTTATTCTCAGTTGAGCAATCTGCTCTAGTGGAAGGTTTTCCCTGTGGCAGGGTGTTGGAACTGGATGAGCTTTAAGGTGCCTTCCAACCCAAACCAGTCTGGGATCTGTGGTGCTTCTATGAAACAATTCTTTTAGGCTGAATATTACTTAATGTTATCAAAGGAGCTTGCTTTCCCTCTTACTTGGCTTGTGACCCTTTTCTCATAAGAAGTATTTTCTCTCTAATCCTTGTTTTGTTTTAATTAGCCCATGTTTGGAGACACCCCCCCACCTTACCACAGCCAGCAAAACGAGACAGTTTCATGCTCAAAATGCCATCGTGTTAATTCAAGTGATGCCCGTTTCTGTGACTGGTGTGGAGCCAAGGCACGTGCTATCTGTCTTTGTGCTGACAAATCTCTTTCTACTCATCCGTGACCTGCAGCATTTTCAAACTTCTCTTTGCAAAACTCTGTCAGCTTACAGCTTTATAGTATCGAAGTACTTCAAGCACATAGGATTACGTAAAGAAAAATGAAAGGCTTAGATGACATCCTGACCCCACATCAGTAGGTGACTGAAGGGTTTAGGTATGTAAACAAATGACCACGGGTCAATAAGCATCAGCTCACCTGAGAGGCAACAACTGTGTGTTATGCCAAAGTAACTGATCCACCAAAGGTCAGTGTATAGACTGACCTAATGCAAGTCCTCCCATAGCTACTCTTTTTGTCTATGAGCTGAGTCTGCATTAAACTTGAAACACTCAGCTCTGCCTACATAACCAGTGGTCCTCTGCTGTACTGTGAGCACCGTGGGGAGGTGGTGGTAGAATTGAACTAGAAAGAATAGCAGTCAGTATGCAGTATCAGTGCACCAGACTAGTAATTACAGGACTCTGCCAAAGAAAATTGCCAATTTTTTTAAGTTTAAATAACATACCACAGTGCTAGATCTGTCTGAAAAATGTCTGCCTCCATAGCATAATGCTGAGATACCTGAAAAGTTGGTGTCTTGCATCTACCAGTGTGCTAGCAACCTGTTATCCTGGTTAATATTACTTACCTAATAGCTTTTGATAGTGCTACTTTACTTTCTTTTAATTCATGCCACTGCTTTTATCATTCCTGAACCATGCATCAGATGTTCCTGTAGTGACAAGTGTTTCATTGAACTTTCCAGCCTGGACCTCCTCCATCCTACTTTTCTTGTTTCAAGTGTGGTGCAAGCAATCATCCATACGCTCGCTTCTGTGGGTCCTGTGGTGTTTACATAGAGCCCCCATCAAGGGTGAGTTCTCCCAACAGCAGTCTCATGGATGCTTGGGACTCACTGGGGGTTTCTGAGGTAAGACACGCAGTATTACAAAGCCAGGTTTGAAGACAGCTAAGAGCCTAGTCCACTGCAGGTGGAGATCAGCACAACTCCATTTCCTCCTTGAGACAAGGCTGTGGCCTATGAGCATGTTGAGGGCAAAACCAAGGATATGTTTCTACTGAGAACTGCTTTCTGCCAAATAGTAGCCTTAGCCAAAGGCTATCCAGCCTTATTCTAAACAGCAAAGTGAGAAACAATCAGCTTTTCAAAAGTCTTAGCTCTTTAAGTAATTTATCTTAGTACCTGTGAATTATTTGTGTCCTGCTAATATAGGGTATTCTTTCATGGACATGTAACACTGCTTTTAAAACTCTGCTTTGAGAAAGAACACAATACTTAGCCAAGGCCAGCTTTTGTCCTGCAAAAGCATACATACTATTGGCAATGGTGGAGAGTTTTCCTTTTGCTTGAATATTTGTGTCCAGTTGCATCATTGTTACAGACAGGTAACTAAAATCAGGAATTGTTAATGATCCTTCTTGCTAGCTTTTTCATTCCTGGATAATTCTGTGTACTGTTCTAGGCAATTTTTGCTTGTAAGCCATTTCAATCTATCTAATTATATATATTACATATACTTTTCCTTCTCCTCCACCCCACACACAGCCTAAGCGATTTCAAGCTCAAGTTGCCTGGCAGCCTCTTCCTATTTCCTTGCCCAAAACAAGGGCAGAACTAAAAGAAAGAGAAGATAAAGGAACTCAAACCATTGGACTTTTTTACCCATCAAGCAAACTGCTGGAAAAGAAGGAGCTTGAACTGATTTCACAAAAAGAAAAATTGGAAAAGATGAGTGATCATAAGCCTCTCCTGACAGCTATTAGTCCTGGAAAAGGTTAGGAGTTTTGATTTTATGTGTTCTATACAAAGATGCAATGTATGACCTTGCTTTTTTCTGGAAGATTTTAGAATCTTGGAATGTGCCATCAGTAGGACACTGATTTACATCTTTACAAGTCTGTCTTCTCACCAGTCACTTGTAAATGCAGTGCCTTAGAATTCAGCCACTGATCTCCATCAACAGCTACAACAGCAACAGATCACAGCTCTTCAAAAAATATGATGAGAGTTCTGTATGTGAAGAACTTGTTTGGGGTCCTGTTGTGGAATGAACTGTGGAAGTTTTGGAAGCAAAGGAAAGTAAACTAGAGAAGGGAATTCTTAAAGAGGATTACAAAACCCAGGGTTGGTAGAAACCTTGAGAGCTCTTGTAGGCCCCCATCCTCAAGCCCTGCAAAGGTATCAGGACATCTGCATCACTCACTGCAGAGCCTGTCCATGCACAGGCTCCCGTATCAATACAGCAGACAATTTTCAGTCCCTGGTTTGGTCAGTTAGTTCTTTGTGGAATCACTTTGCTGTCATTAAAAAGTTTGCAATTTTTAGAGATTTTAGTTTTACTATCCTGGCAAAACTTCAACTTCAGTTTTCAGTTTTTAAGGTCCCTTCCAATCCAAACCATTCTGTGATTTTATGATATACTTAAAAGGCATTTATCTGGGGAATAATTCACACAGACCAGAACGCTGTATAGGGTAAGTTTCTATGCCTGCAGTTTTCAGATTTAGCTTATTGTTACCTGTCAGTGATCTCAACCCAACTACAAATCAGTTCAACAGCACGCAACTGTTTAGTTGTAATATTGGGGGTTGTTTGGTTTTTAATCTTGTGGAATAGTGTGAAATTTCCCTTCACGCAGGGCCAGTTTTGATTCCCAGTAACAATTCCACGGCATGGTTTTGTTATGAATAAGAGCTACCCTAAGAATTAATTACAACCTATGGAGACAAGACAGTATTTAACCTTTTTTAGGGAAAATAAGTTCTTTTAAATCATCTGTTGTATGAGAAGAAATGTTAAGCATAATTTCAGGATTTTTTTCTCCTGCTTAACTCTGTCTGAACAGGTTACTGGAGAAAACAGCTGGATCACATCTGTGCTCACCTTAGAAGCTATGCTCAGAACAATCTTGACTTCAGAGCACTGATTGGAGAACCTCGAATGGGAAAGGTAGGAAGGAGCTTGTGAGTAATACCTTCCTATGGAGTGTCATGAAAAGATCGCTGTGGCTGCCACATATACGCTGGAAAAATAGATGCCTCCCTTTTCTTTAGACCTTGTCCTGTTTGTGTAATTTGTCTTGTTTTGTTTTCCATTTTCTGCTCAGTCTTTTACTGAAGGTTTTTTTTTTCTGCTTTCTTTCCAATGGCAGTTTCTCTTCTTTCACCTCAAAGCTGTATGAGAAGTGATGGAAGCAAGAAAGCCCTTACTCAGCTGCTTTTACAGTATCCCACAGCAGGCAATCAAGAAAAAGAGATCACTAGTTGGTCAGTTTAATAAACTCTGCTAGAAATGGGATTTAGATGATATGCTTGCCTCTGCTCAGGGCTGGATAATACCAGCAGATAGCAGCAATTCTCTTTGGCTATACAGTCAACTTCTAGTGTAAAGGATGCCAGTCTTACAGGAACAGGGTATTGTTTTTCCTACTGGAGATGTAGTCCTCAGGATGTCACTAAACTGCATTAAAATGATTAAAGCGGTGATATCAAGAAGGTGAAAACTAGAGATTGTAGTCCTAGAAGATAGGGCTGGAATGACTGAGAGATCATTTGGTCCCTGTCCTGAGGGAGGATCAACTCTGCCTAAACAGTTCCAGGCAGATGTTTGCCTTGAAGCTTTTCAAACTCACCAACAATGGAATTTCACAACTGCCCCAGGCAGTCCATTTCTGTGCTCAATTATCCTTGCTGTTCAGTGCAGCACTGTATTGCTTGCTTTGGCAGCCCTGCTGGGTTAAGGAATTGAATCCCCTCACACTAATTCCTAGGTGCTGCCAGCACATGGGGCAATGTCCTGTGGACTGGATCACGGACTGACCCAGGCTAAAGATAGTTCTAGAGGGAAAAATAGGCCATTAGTGCTAGCACAAAAGTAGCAGAAAAAGGAACAGAAGTGCTTCAAAGCAGATGCCAAGCTATGTGGGTTTAATGCTGTTTTTGATTGTCATGTGAATTAGAAATATAATCAACTTTATCTCAAAAATCTCAGCTTGCTGCAACATAAACCTCATCAGCTTCATTCCACTTCTTTATAATCCACCATGCACTCATTTTTGTATAACTTCAATAGTCTTCTTGCCAGAGGTACTGTCTCAGTGAACTGATATAAAATCAAAGAATCACAGAATGAGCTGGGTGAGAAAAGACTTTCAAGATCATCCAGTCCACCCAGCACTGCCAAGGCCACCCCTAACCCATGGCACTGAGGGCCTCATCTATACGGTTTGTGAACACTTCCATGGACTGTGACTCCAGCCCTGCCCTGGGCAGCCTGTTCCAATGCCTGACTGCCCTCTGGGGAAGAAATTGTTCCCAATATCCAGCCTAAACCTCCCCTGGTGCAGCTTGAGGCCATTTCCTCTTGTTGTGTTCCTTGATCCTTGGGAGCAGAGACCAGCCCCCTCCTGACTCCATCCTCCTTTGAGATAGTTGTAGAGAGTGATGAGGTCCCCCCTGAGCCTTCTCTTCTCCAGATTAAACCCCCCCAAGTTCCCTCAGCCATTCCTTATCACACTTGTGCCCAGACCCTTCACCAGCTCTGTTGCCCTTCTCTGGACCCACTTAAGCATATAGAAAGTTATGCAAGTTTTACTACAGACTGTTTCTCTAAAGGCTGCTACAACTAAAGCAGCAACCAGTTCTCCTGAAGCAGAGTCCTAAGAGCAACACAGCCTGTCACACAGCTGCAAAACCTGGGTGGAGAATGACTGAGCTTGCATGAAGCATAGCATTATTACATCTTTTGCATTCATTTGGCATGTCAGTCGTTTTGATACTTCCAGTTACTCAAAATACCACCTGCCCCTTCCTCAGTGAGATGGGAAGTGTTGGTACAATATCAAAAGTAGGCAAAGACCACACGTATGATTTTGTGTGTTGGCTCCATAACAAACAAACATCATAAGCAAGACTTATTCCTAAAACTGTTTCTGTGTACTGTTTGTATTAAATACTAATGGTGGCTTTTTCCTTCTAGATGAATTCTGCTACCATCAGTGAGGATGACTATGAAGTCACTATTACACTGAATTATGCTCTTGCTATTAACAAGGTTAGTTTGGGGGATGAGGCCCATTGCTAGGCAGCTGGTCTAAAGCTGTCACTAGACCAGTGAGTGTAACACCCGTATATTTTAAATTCAGGTCTAAACCATAAATTCTTTTGTTGGGAGGGTATTAACTCACCACTTCAGAGAAAGGAATCTTTCTAATGGCCGAACAGGTATCTTTACCTGATTAAGCCAGGCTTCATGGTTACGTTGCTATCATCTTGCATTTCATTAGTTTGCTACTATTAATATTAACATTCTGGTTTACAGCTGCTGCTGTTTGATGATCCTAGCACCTTGAGCTTAGATGCTCCTTGTCTTCAATGTGCAAATTGTGTTCTGACAGAACAAGCTCAGTAATTTTCAGTAGTTTGGAGATAACATTTACCAGAATTCCTGTTAGCTGTATCAAACACTTGAAACCCCTCGCTCCAGAATTACCACGTTCTAAAACCCACCCAGATATTTATTCCCAACTTTTCAAAGATGAGAATCCTCCATCTGAAAGATCCAAAATTCAGATTGTATTTCTTGTGTAAAATCTGAACAAGCTTACCTTGCTGCGTGGTGCCTGAAAAGGTATAGCACATCGTTTCACAAGTTAGGAGTTAATCAGATCTCTCAAGGGGTAGAACACATTCATTTGGATGAGAATCTTCATTTCATTAGGTGAAGTTGTGTCACTTTGTTTTTCTAAATAAAACCAAATACTACCACAAGGATTAGAAAAAATGCTACATTATTCTGCCTCAAAACAGAGTTCAATTACCTGTAACAATTTGTCTTGTGCTAATTTGACACTGATATTAAAAGCCTAGATATTTTTTTCATCTGCCACACCACTGTTTTTTGCTATTAAGATTATAAGAGCCTTAGGTGATAACCTTACTAAGTACTCCCACTTGATGATTCTACAGAATATTCATACTACTAAGCCAGTGAAATTCAGCAATCCTTACCTGAGTGCTGCAGCAGAAATCAGAGATGGACAAGATGGCAGTCAGACTAGTTTGGGTGAGTTTGTTTCCCCCCCCATCTTTATGTGACTTCAATTGTAGGTTAAAACTAAAATAGTGTGTGTTTAACATGGTAGAATGCAGCAAACTGTTCTAACTTGCTAACACATAGAGAGAAAGGAATGTTTGGCTGGCGGGAGAAGGAACACCACGGGACTGCTAACAGCTAAGGAGACAGCAAATAAGACCAAGGATGCCAGCCTTCATCACAGCAGAGCAGCGCCCAGCATGGAGTGAGACTGGAACAGAACAGAAGCAAGGACATAGCACTGCTAACTCAGCACTAGGACCTTGTGAGCCTGGTCAAGCACTGAGGTCATTTAGTGAGGAAGACTATCAGCGACCACCAGAGATCCCCACTCAGCACGAAAGGGCATGTCTAATTAGGATACAAATATTATAATTAGTCCCTGGGAAATCTATGAATATGCATGAATATGCTAAATAGAGAGCCACTGTCAGCAAGTAACAGTCATGCTCACCTTTGTGAAACTATTCACATGTGCTCACAGCTCTGCAATAAAGAATGCCTGCTTTCAAAAACTCCAAATTGAGTCTTGGAGAGTTTCTTCAACCAACTTTTATGGTAACATTTATGTTCGATATCGTAGTTAAGAATACAGAAGTAGCTTTTTGAAGGTCAGACACTGAAACATCCAAACTAAAACATTCACACATTCTGAGCCTACTTAAGTTGATCTTTAAGTCTCAAAATGGTTGAGATTTAAGCAACGTATGGACCCCATCAAAAACCCATAGAAATGCTTCCTCACTGAAAGACAGCTGAAAAGGCTAGTAAATGCAGTCACAGCTTACAGCAGTGGTTTTGTTATAGTGATAAAACTTCAGATGCTTTGCATATTCTTTTACAATAGGAGTCATTAATAACAGAATCCCAGACTGATTTGGGTTGGAAGAGACCTTAAAGCTCATCAAGTTCCAACCCCCTGCCACAGGCAGGGACACCTTCCATAAGACCAGGTTGCTCCAAGACCCCCGCAACCTGGCCTTGAACACTGCCAGGGATGTCAGTATTATCTCTGCTTTTGAGCTGTGCCAGGGACTTCAGCTTTGGCACATTTGGAGAACTTAAGAAATGATGAAATACATTCATCCTAGACCTAGTTTTCAGAGAAGCTCAACTTGCATTTTTGTTAGTGTCAGTGGTTTAGGCATCTCATATTAGACTTCAGCTTTCATTCAACGAACTAGCTGTGAAGCCAGGATTAGAACTCAGAAATTCCTATGGTGACATTTGGTGTACTTCAATCCACATGGAAGGTCCAGCCACTCTGTGCTTTCAGTCTAAGAATTTGCAAGAGGCAGCCAGGGCACTGGGAGCTGGGGTTTTGGGGAGCGTCAATAATGACTGTGACTCCAGACACCCTGGGAGCACCAGCTCAAAGGGTCCATATATGCTGCCTAATTTCCTTACCAACCCTCCTGCATGTTGGTAGATTATGTCTCTTTAAAATAATGGATGAACAGGTCTACTCTAGGCTCTTGAGTATTTGGGAGCCAGACAGCACTGAAAAATCATAAGGCATTTGGTCAAAACAATTCATAACTCCAAGTCAAGCCTGCTGAATAGCTGCAACTAGTTGAAGAAAAAAGAAAAGAAGGACTCAACCTCCTCAAACTCTGCATCTCATTGAATCTTCATTTCAAAATAGCAAGTTTTTATGACTGCTTAAGTGTAAACCTTTTGTTAAAACCAGTCTGATCCGCAACAGATATTTCAGCACTTTCTCTTGTAGAAAACTGATAAATATTGCTTTGATTTCAACACAAAATTAAGTATTTTTGTGGATAAATTATTTCCAGATCTCTCCCCCAAGTTCTCGTTAGGATACTGACTTTGCTTTGAACTAGTACTTGTTTCCCTTTCTGGTAGGCCAAGATGATCATAATCTTTTCCATTCAAGAGACAAAATACAGAGAACAAAGTCAAGAACACTTATAGAAAAAGAAGACAATCTCCCCATATGTATCTTCTGCCAGTACAGGAAAAGCCCCCTATAGAGCAGCACTAACATGCAGGGCAGCCAAGGGTAAAAATACAAAGGTTTTAACACTGACTGGGGGGTGGGGGAAGTGGACAAAAGTCCAATTTAATATAAAACCTGAACACTGGTAACTGACATTTATTACAGAACTGGAAATAACTCTTTTCCTACTAGAAGCTTAATTACATTGGTACTCTTCGGTTTTTTGGACCCATTCTGATTTACTGACACAGCCCTAGGCCTAAAGACTGTTGCAGGTTGATTTTGTTACAGGGTTCTTTTTCAGAAGCAAAATCAAGTGGAGGCATTATTGTCTTCCCTTGATTGTACTACCTAGCTTGACTCCATAGGACGTACCCTTCCTTGGCTGTGCTGGAACTACTGTGCACACAGACTGTGAACGAGGCAGAAGATGATCTAATCAACAAGCTTTGAAGTCAGCTCAGATTTCTCATCAAGCTGAGATGTCAGCACAACCAAGGGCTAGTGTATTGCAAAAAGCAAGGCTTTACTTCCACTAGAGACCATATATCTTGGAAGTACTCTCTACTATTATGTCAGCAGTGGCATAAAACACTTCAAAAGGGAAATGTACTTTAATCTAAGCTTGGATCAGTTTACCAGCTCAACAGATGGAGGAAGCTATAGAGCTTTGTGGTGCGAGTACAGAGATAAAAATGCTTGGTCAAGTGACTGGGCTTTCAAAAGGGGAGAAGAATGAGGTGAAAGACTGGGAAGAAATGGAAGGAAAAGCTTTTAGGTTTTGTTGGGTTTTCGCTGGTTTAGGATTTAGTGAATGAACTTCTGTGAGGCAAAACATACTCATTTTTGAAATAAAATACTTTCACAAGTTCTGGAAGCCTCGAACTTTAATCCTCTAGCACAGAGCTTGTGCCCAAGTTGAATTTACTATGGCGATCAGATCTTTGTACAGCTCTGAGAGCTGCCTTGATGTAAAGCTGATCATCTGCAGATACGTTTACTGAACCAAAACCTCAACAGTGAGATGCTAGCCTGGGTTACCCAACACTTCCTCAGATTTGGAAAGACATTCCCAAAGGAAGGGCATGGATTAGTATTACTGAGGATCAGCTGCACTGCATTCATGCCAGTGTGTTCATTTTCCACCTCTACTCAAACAGAGAGTAGGGCCCACCTTGTTATATTTTCACTGTGTGAAATGCTACTGGCTGTTTTCTGTGTTTCCACAGCCAGAGTCCAGACAACTACTGGATGAACTGGATCCAAATAGGCAAGGAAGAATCCCCTTGGTAGAACAATTACTTAGTGAAGGAAATCACTGCTTGTTGCAGTTAGCTTTTCCAACTCTTTGGTCATTTACTCCATGAATATTAGCCTGGTTAACAACTTTATGCTTAGGAAGCCTAACATCCTTGCAATACAACTGCCTGTCTTCAAATTAAAAGAGCATTTCAGAGAAGAAACAGCCTATTTTACATTTGTATATGTTTTCTCCAAATTCCTACTTGGACAGTGTGTAGGGCATCCTCCTCATCTCCTCAAAGGCATAGAGAATGGAAGATAAATTAATTTTAGAGTTTAGGGTCAGGCCCTCTGTATAGCAAAAGCAAGCAAACCTCTACCTCTTTGCTGTATGGTAAGGTGTACCCTGACTGCAGGATCTAGTTTGACGCACTTATTATATACATTTACTCAGGCTTTGAGCTAGCAGACAAGAATTATCTCCAGAAGAAACACAAAGAAACAATACCACACAATTTGAATATTTCTGTCCTGAGCACAGAAGTCCATTTGCCAACTTCAACTGGCATAACATGAATGGCCAGGTTGGACACAGGGGCTTGGAGCAACCTGCTCTAGTGGAAGGTATCCCTGCCTAAAGCAGAGGGTTGGAACTGGATGAGCTTTAAGGTCCCTTCCAACCCAAAGCAGTCTGTGAAGCATGATGGAAGCCGAAGAAACTTAATGGCTTTTAACAGCTCCCCTTTCCTCTCCTGTGTGTGCTAGGGAGCTGACCCAAACTGCAACAGTGATGAGGACCAACCTGCTCTCAGCATTGCTGTCCCTAACAAGCATGCAGAAGGCATCTCCTGTCTGGTGCAGAAAGGTGCAGACATCAACCAGCAGTCAGAACCGTAAGCAAACACTCATTCTGGTCTTTGAAAGTGTTCCCAAAAAAAGCACTTGTACTCCAGTTTTAGAGAGGATTAACCTCTCACCCCTCCTCCACACATCTGTGGCTCCTTTCAAAGCCACATCTGAAAATAACAACCTGCAAATGAGCAAATAAAATAGCATTCACAGACCTTGCAGCTGCCAGCTTTGAAGATAGCTCATAATTTCTCTTAGGAAAGCTGCTGTTCTATTCTATTCTATCCTTGCCCAATCCACTTCAACTTAATGCAATAAACCACACTAAAGTCTATCAAAATAACCTAAATCATCATGACTCCTAACATATTTTATTCATTTTTTCAGTTCAGTTTGCTAGACCACTTTCCATGTACCAGCACAGCTTCCCTAGCTAATGGGTACATTGCTCTTGCACCATGCAGGCACAACACTGCTCTCCACAAGGCAGTTCTGCTTGGATCAGGAGAAGTGCTGACCCTCTAGCTCGGCTGCAGGGCACCCCCAGGCTGCTTGCAGAGACCTCTCTGGGAATGCTGAACAGCCAGAGCCTCCCCAAGGCCCAGCAGTCATCTCTCACAGTTGTGTCCCTGCAAGAAGAGGCATCCAGGACTTCTGAACATACCCTGCATCAACATTTAGCATTGAATCATAGAATGGGTTGGAAGGAACCTTAAAGCTCACCCAGTTCCAACCCCCTGTCACAGGCAGGGACACCTTCCAATAGGCCAGGTTGCTCCAAGCCCCATCCAGCCTGGCCTTGAACACTGCCAGGGATGGGGCAGCCACAGCTTCTCTGGGCAGCCTGAGCACCTCCATGGCATCTCTGGACTCACTCCAACAGCTCCATGTCCCTCATGTTGTTGCCCCCCAGAGCTGGACACAGGATTGCAGGTGACTAAAGGGTCCACTGCAAGCTGTACTCTATTTAGCTTGTCTCCCAATTTGAACATCACAGTGCATTTTGTGCAGCTCATCACATGGCACTAAACTGTCCACCAGAAAACTCAGTAAAAATCACTTTGCTCTTTTACTTTCAACTTTAATTTCTAAATGCATCAACATGAGTCAGAAACAGCTACAAACAGAGGTTTACAAGGATACCAAGCACACTAAGATTTGGCATAATAGACATTATTAGCCACAATCCCAAATGCTCAAAGGACTTTTAAAATTCCCTCCCTTCTATATTGCCAAATGTATCTGAAAGCATTGGTATTTTCAGGATAAAAATGGAAGTGCCTTCCAAGCCTTGAAGAAACACAAGGTTTTGGATCTCTAAAGTAGAAAACAGTTTAAAAAATATAAAGTAAGAAATAAAGCGACAAGTAGTAATCCTTAACAGGAAGGACAGGAAACCCCCTGCATTAAAAAGAAATATGATGTATGTAGCACACCAGGGACTTCCCTGCTCCTGAGAGGGATGGCCATTCTGAAAGCAGTCCAGGAAACAGGCACTGATCAGAGCAGCAGTGCCAGAGCACACATCAGACAGGTGATGTTACCGGTGAGTGAGAAGCCACAGGAGCTTAGGAAGCCAAACTCATTATTGCCCGACGCACGATCTTGGCTTCATCACGAACGTCATTCACCTTCCCAGAAATGCCCTTTTTCTGCAGAGAATAAAAGCAACAACATTACTGTCCACCATTAATTTGGCATCCTTCAGCTATGATGGGAAAGCACGCTACGCTGAAGTCTTGGCCAGAGAACAAGGATGCTCTGAGGGCTGGAGCAGCTCTGCTCTGGAGACAGGCAGAGAGAGCTGGGCTGGGTCAGTCTGGAGAAGAGAAGACTCCTGAAGGGGAGACCTTAGAGCAGCTTCCAGTGCCTAAAGAGGTGACAAGGAATCTGGACAGGAACGCTCCTTGGTGCATGACTGGCGTGCATCCCTTACATGTGCAGGCAAAACTCAGACTAGCTTTGGGTGGCTAGGAAGGGACATCCCAGGGAAAATTCCCTCATTTTTCTGTTGCTGTATGGGGGTAGCAGTGTAGGTCAAACAACAGAGCAAGAGAGATAAATTAATCCATTCAATAATATTGCTAGTGCCATTTCACCGACTTTATGCATCTAAGTCTTCCAATAGCTTAAAGGGGGCCTAAAGAAACCTCAAGAGGGGCTTTTGACAGGGGCCTGCAGGGACAGGACAAAGGGAAATGGCTTTAACCTGACAGAGGGGAGACTGAGATGAGACATGAGGAAGAAATTCTTCCCTGGGAGGGTGCTGAGGCCCTGGCCCAGGGTGCCCAGAGAAGCTGTGGCTGCCCCATCCCTGGCAGTGTTCAAGGCCAGGTTGGACACAGGGGCTTGGAGCAGCCTGGTCCAGTGGAAGGTGTCCCATAACTGGATGGGCCTGAAGGTGTCCCATAACTGGATGGGCCTTAAGGTCCCTTCCAACCCAAACCAGCCTGGGGTTCTACAACTCCCATGAGGCAAAGGCTGAGAACTGGCAAAGGAGGTAGAACTAGTCAGGAAACACTGAGGCAAGGAACCAAGAGGCCAGGGAAGAGATTACACGACCAGAAACTTGTAAATGACCTCCCCAGCATCACGGAGGGGTGGCAAACATCACAGGTCCGACATGTACGTACCACTGCGTTCTTCAAGCGCTCTTTATCCAGCTTCAAGAACTCCTGCAGCGTCAGCTTCAACAGATCTTTCTGAAGGGAGATGAAGGCGCAGCGCGGAGAGTGCTTTTTGTGCTCCTCGCTGAAAGGGGCAAAGAGAGAACCAGGAAAACCAAAGGGCAGCAGCTCCCAACAGGGCACACACAACCATTCCCCCCAACCAGGCTCCGCGGGGGCCCAGTTCTACCCCGCGGGGGAAGGGTAGCACTCACAACGGGTCATCGTCGGGCTCCCAGCCCTCCAGCTCCTTGAAGCAGAAGAAGCACTGCACCACGTCGGGGGCGTTCTCGCCGGGGCAGTGCACGAAGCCTGCCGCCGCCATCTGCAAACCGGGAGGCGCCATCAGCCCCCACCGCCGCACCCCGCTGCCCCGCCGCTCCCCGCCCAGCTCCGCTCCCCCGCCGGGCTCACCCTCTCTGGCGTGCAGGCGCAGTCCTCAGTGAAGGGCCAGTTGTGGAAGGTGGCGGCGCGGGTGGAGACGAGGTACGACCGCCATTCCTCACACGGCTCCGGCACCTCAGCCACCATCGCGCCGTTCAAATGGCGGCGGGCGAGCGGGGCACGGCGGGAGAGGCGGTTGGGCGCGGGGCATGCCGGGAGCTGTAGTCCCGGGGCTGAGGGCAGCGCCGCGCAGCCCCGCCGCACACAGCGACCACAGAGCGCTGCTGGCAGCGGCAGGAGAGAAGCACCCTTGTGATTCCCGAGGAGACTGAGCTGTGGGGCTCCAGCGTTTCAGAGGGACGTGGAGCTGTTGGAGCGAGGCCATGGAGATGCTGCGAGGGCTGGAGCAGCTCTGCTCTGGAGCCAGGCGGAGAGAGCTGGGCTGGGGCAGCCTGGAGAAGGCTCCTGAAGGGGAGGCCACAGAGCAGCTTCCAGTGCCTAAAGGGGTGACAAGGAATCTGGAGAGGGACTTTTGACAAGGGCCTGTAGGGACAGGACAAGGGGAATGGCTTTAACCTGACAGAGGGGAGATTGTGGTGAGACACTGGGAAGGAATTCTTCCTGTGAGGGTGCTGAGGCCCTGGCACAGGGTGCCCAGAGAAGCTGTGGCTGCCCCATCCCTGGCAGTGTTCAAGGCCAGGTTGGACACAGGGGCTTGGAGCAACCTGCTCTAGTGGAAGGTGCCCCATAACTGGATGAGCTTCAAGGTCCCTTCTAGCCCAAACCAGCCTGGGATTCTATGATATAGTGTGGCAGAGCAGCACAGCAGGAAGGGTCCTGCTCGGCAGGACCCACACAGAGCTGCTCCCACTCCTCCATGGCGGTGACTGCCTGTTGTAGGCACAGAGCGCTGCTCTTCCCCTCCCGCGGGCAGCAGGAGCGGCTGAGCTCACTGTCTCTGCCTGGAGAAGGGAGCGGGACCTGGCACGCTGGCTCACTGCCACGGCGACGAGAGGCAGCTGGTGCTGCGCGGAAGAGCCGGCTACTCATCCATCACAGCAGCAGGGGCTGGGTTTCCTGCGGTGCCCAACGTGGCAGGCGGTGTTTGCTCAGATACCTCCTCCAGATGATCTCCTCCCAGGTTACCTCTGCGGCAAGCTGATGTGAGCACAGGAGTCAGTGACAAGGGATAAAGACATCTTTAGCAGGTGGGGCTGTGAAGAAGCACATCCTTAAATCATAGGTGGCAACAAACAGACCAAACTCCTGCTTCTTCCCGCGGACTGAATCTAACCTGGAAAGAAGCATTCGGCACCTATGTGTGCAGCCTCAGGACTCTGGGAAGAGACTTCTCTTTCAAAGTAAACTGCAAAGTATGACTCCTACAAAATTACTGACAACTATGCAGCATGATCCCAGTATTTACCCAGCTCAGACACTGTAGATCAACGGGCATGATAAAGGTGACCACAGCGGGCAGCTTCCTGGTTGTGAAGTATCAAAGCTCACACAAGCATGTGGAAAGGTTCAGGCTTTGCTGCCTTACTAGGACAGGGTGAGGTCCCACCTTTATTCTGCAGCAAAACTTTGTTCTGCTAAACTGGGATGTGTTTGGCAACTGTAAATTGCTGCTACCGTCACTGCACAGCTCAGGGAAGCATGGAGTAATTGTGTCATTAAGCAGGGTGGATGCTGGCTTCTCAGTCACAGCTAACATAACTCATCATGCTGGTCTCCACGGGGTGATGAGAAGGGAAGCAGAGGGCTAAGAACACACAGGTTGTTTCACCACGTGCCTTGGAAGAGCCTCATCCGCTGCACTGAAAGCCAGCTGCACGTGACTGTTCAAGCAGTGGCCGTAAGCTGCTAAGCATTATTCATTAGTCAGCATTCTGGGGAAGAAATGTTCTCCTGAGAGGAGGCTGGAAGTGGTGCCTGTGCAGCCACAAACAAGATCTGGAGCTGCAGCAGCTCTTTTACAGCTGCTCCAAAGGCTGCCTAATGCTGGTGCCAACCTCGTGAGGGCAGGCATTGCTCCTTGGCAAAGCTGGGTGTTTCCCCAGGGCTGCCAGCTCCTATCAGATCACACACCTGACTTCACATGCTGCCAGTTACCAGCCCGGCCTCAACCTCCTGTCCTCAGAAGACTCCTGTTGGAAGCAGGGGCTGAATTCCTGCTTGGTGAACAGCACCTCTGTGCTCACCCATACAGCCAGCAGAGCAGAAGGCATCACCTCTTACACGCAGTGTGAGATGCTGAGAGGAAGTAACACCCAGATACCACACCAGTGTCCTACACCAGTGAAGTAGGCTTCCCCAGTGTCCTTCAGTCCTGGTCTGCTGGGATCCCTTTGCAAGTCAGGAAGTCTTCTTGGGTCACAGCTATTCAGCTTCACGCAGACCATCAGCAAAGCGATCCACTAGGATCAACAGGGAAGGATCTCACAGTAAAGCAATTCAAAAGCATGCCCTGTTTTCACAGGCACAGGAACAGGGTGTGGAGTTTACAAAAGCACGTAAGGTAACACTAAGGGATCAAAACTTAAGCCTATAGCCCCAGGAGTGTGGGATATAATAGGTATGCCATTAACTGGCCTGTTTTCCAAGAAATACAAGCGAATTAGCAGGAAACCCACTGCTGTTCTTGCACCCTCTCTACTTGGCATTTTCCCTCTGAGAGAAAAAGCCCCAGAGGTATTAGCATAGAACAAGAAGCTCCTCAAAATCTTCATGGCCACCTTTAGAGACCTTGATGCAGAACATCACGTTCATCTCATCTTCTTCACTATCTCCTCCTGGCTATCAAGGAAACACCCTGCTGCGGCCTGCATGTGTGTGACTTCCGTGTGGGTGCCACACTGTGGGTCCCAGTAAAGAAATAAGGGGTTTCTTGGTACCTGCTGCCCATACACAGGCTTTCCACCCTCGAGTTTGCCAGATTTCAGTGAAATAAGCTGATGGAGACACAGCTTAACAAACAGCATGACTACAGGTAGGATTTTGCAAGGGAAGGGCTTTAATTCCATTCATAAAACAGATTTATTTTTCCTTCCAAGCACAGCTAACTCATAACATCAGTAACACTGAACTTCTTCACATAGTCATAAAGCAGGCAGAAATGTGCACAGGTGTTAAGGCACATAACCCTTGGATGGGTTCCTTTCCCCTCCCACTAACACTGTTTTTGTTTTGGTGATGATGTACATAGGCTACACAAAACCACACTTTGTGTGTCTGTCTCTGCTGTTACCAAAATGAAGACTTCATTAAGGCAACTTCTACTACAGGCAGGTATACACAATGGATTAAGAATAAAGAAGTCACATTTCTTGTGCAGATCTCTGTAAGACCTGATGTGGAAGGCCCAGAAGAGCGAATGTGAGTCGTATTGAAAACACCCAGGCTGAGCTTTGGTCAGGCAGCACACTGCCAGCTTGCTGCTCATCTGCAATGAAAGCCAGGGAGAGAGAGAAGCTGCTAAACTGTAAAAGGACCAATCCCCACTACCAGAGAAACTGTTTGGGGTTTGTGTTCATTTAATTCTTGCTTATTCCTATCTATTCTTTGCTCTTCTCTTCTAATTACAGCTATGAAATCCCAGCCCAGATGCTTCCAAAAACTGGAACTACCCTACCTCTACCCTCCCCTTCCTCCAAGCTGCAGATTGCTTCTACAAACCAGAGCCTGCATTTCAGCTGCCACCACTAACTTCTGTTCTGGGTTTCTTCTAGCCAGAGCGTCTGTAGCAGGAGGAGGTGGGCACTGGAGCTGCAAGGCTGGCTCCGTGGTTAGAGGTGTGCCCAAGGGGCTGATGCGCAGCAAAACCCGCTTGACATCTTGTTCTGAACACCAAACACTGGCACTACAAAAACTTCACAGTGAGCACAGGGCCAACGAGGGAAAAGGAAGGCAGTCGTGAAGGAGCAGGAGACACACACCTCACAGCGCCTCGCGCTTCGGAAACAACAGGACTTCATATTCATTATTCCTAAAGCATGGTTCCAGCACTGCTGTTCTGGCAAGTGCAGAGCTTCCAGCTAGGGGCACCAGGATCTTGTTTTCATTCATGGATTCAAGACACAAAGCAATCGAATCACAGAAACACCGGATGAGTTAAGTTCAGACGTTCATTTCCCATAAACAAAACCAAAGAACCCCTGTGGCTATTTTTGGGCAGGTTTCAAACTTTGACAGCAATGGGGCCCATCTGAAGTGACAGCCATTTCTTGTTTGGGGTTTTCTGTTTGACAACGAGGCTTTCCAAAATAACAGTGGCACTAAAACTCCCCAGAAAGAAGTTCAGTCTTCCAGTGGTTTCAGCAGGTCCCAGTTGGCATTTCCAGGCCTCTCCCCTTGGAGCGATAGGAACAAATCCTCTTTTTGCAGTTTTATCACACAACACCGTTGACATTCAACGTCCTAGGGATAAAGGCACCGGTGTGCTCCAGCTGTCATGTGGCAGCCACCATCCTCCACTGAAAGCCGTGGTAGTTCTTTGCTTGACAGAATGGGCTTTCCACAGCCCCCTGACCCGGATCAGCGCCGCAGCCTGAGAAAGAAGGCGTGCTTGCACTCCTTGCTGTCCAGGGGATAGTATTTGTCATAAAAATCCAAAATGTACTCTTCTGTCTTAAATCCAAACTTCTGGTAGAGCAGCATAGCAGGGTTGCTTGCAGAGACGTGAAGAGTTACGTCTTTGCCCATGCAGGTCTGCCAAGGGAGGAGAAGGGGGAGAAAAGAAAGAAGTATCACAGCAACAGAATGAGACAGCCTCTGGGGGAATGTGGAGGTGAAGAGATTTATCAGTTCAGGTATTCAGGTTACTGAGGAAACGTGAGAAAACTGCAGGCCCCAACACAGAAGTTACCACACATAGCAACAGCAGAGGGAGCGCTGCTGTTCCTCCGCTCCTTTGTTTCTGAGGAACGTGGAATCCCCGACGATGAAAGCAGGCGTTTGGATTATAATTTGTCAGCTTTCCATTGTCAATTGCTAAGTAATTGTTCATTAAAAGTAGCCTCAGTGCACAGCAAAGGTCTCTAATACTTATTAACGATGGCCTGAAGAAAAGGTAAAACATGCCAGAGAATCAGGTGCCCCACTCCTTTCCCATCAGCAGAGCCGAGCTCTGGGACCAGCACACCTCTGCGCTGTCACGTTGGAATTCCTGTCTATCCCACCCAGCTCCTCTCCCACCCTTCAGGGCACAGCACTTCTGAGAAGGCAGGGAACTCAGTTCAGACAGCAAATGGCACAGCTGAAGTTACCTAAAAGATCCCAGATTACTCTAACCAGCAGCTCTATGATAAAGATGCCGATATAATAAAGCTTTCTTGCTTTCATCTAGTGTTTTAATAGCATTCTATGTACACTATTGCAAGTCTACGTGGGAACAGTACTACACCTTAGGAAATTTCCAAGGTAGATCATTTAAAGGGAAAGCTCTCATAGGGATTTAATGGGGGAAATATAATCAGGAGGCCATTTTGGGGGAGGGAAGTTGGAATGAGATCATTAAGAAGATGCAGTCTGGTCCTCTGGGCCAGATGCATTAGAGGGTAACTTCTTACAACAAACCCATCATCAAGGCACCATTTGGATCAACACATTTTCTGTTACATTATGCTGTTTCCAAGAATTCATCCCCCAAACCCAGCACACTGATCCAAACAGACAATCACAGTCATAGAATCTGTTAGGCTGGAAAAGACCTTCAGGATCATCAGGTCCAACCATTCCCCAGCACTGCCAAGGCCACCCCTAACCCATGGCACTGAGTGAGGGTCTTGTCTAAACGGTGAATGCTTCCAGGAACACGGTGACTCCAGCCCTGCCCTGGGCAGCCTGTTCCAATGCCTGACTGCCCTCTGGGGAAGGAACTGTTTCCAGTATCCAGCCTAAACCTCCCTTGGTTCAGCTTGAGGCCATTTCCTCTTGTCCCATCCTTTGTTCCTTGGGAGACTGACCCCCACCTCACTACAACCTCCTTTCAGGTATTCAGAGAATTACCCTTAATCCCAACAGTGTATGACAGTAACTCTTGTTACAGAGAGTAGACCCCAGTGTTAGCCCAGGCCGGTTGCAAAGCATCACCTGCAATCTGGGGGCGAAGGAACAAACGGTCAGAAGAACCATGTCTTCTCCTCCATGACTAAAAGCCTTCTAGCACTGACAAACAGTTCACAATGGAAAAATAAACCTAGTGTGAGCCAAACATACAACGGTGATCTCTCATTGCTAGCGAGCCTCATCAGTCTCAAACCTGCCTGGCCCTCTCCTCAACTTAGAATCACAGAATAGTTAGGGCTGGAAAGGACCTGAAGATCATCTAGTTCCAACCCCCCTGGTAACTTTATGCTATGTACCTGCAAGCAGAACTGGGCTAATTGGCTGTGATATGCCCTACAAAAAGCTGTGATGATTTTCTGTAGCTTGCCTGCCAACACATCCCAGCTCTGCTGGAGAGACATGATCCAGCTGCTGGATCCTCGCAAACCTTGGCACACTGCTTGCGCCTGTTCTCACTAGGTGTTGACATCTCACATCAGCAGACGACAGTTGAGGGAGATTTACTTAAACACTTTACACAGAGATGCTTGGGAAACTTCAGGGGTGAATTTAAAGCAGATTGGTTCATAGCCTGTACCAACACACAGAGTAAAGAGAGGTGGACACTGCAAGGAGATGTGTAGGAGTTACCCTCAGGTGGCCCACAAGAGCCACCCTTAGTGGAATCTGCTTTTCCAAGGTACAGATCACTGCTCCCAAGGCTCTGTCAGCACTCCCTACCTCTCTTCAGCCAAATGAGTATGAGGAAAAACAGTTTGAATGGCGAGTATATGCTAGTGCAGCTCATCTGGAGTGAAACAAGTTAAGAAATGTTTCGTGTCAGCAGCTCTGCCAAGATTGCTCAGGGAGTGGTGAAGCTGTGGGTCCTGAAGAGGCACCGTTTGGCTGCAAACAGGACATATGTCTGCATCCTTACTTAAAATTAAGCTGGATTTCCTGCAATTTAATTCAAGAAACTGAAGGAAATTAAGGCCACCTGAGTAACAGTATTCACACAGAGATTTAATGAAGTTTAACTACTTTAATTCCACCTGTTTAGTGGCCTCCGACTAATTTTCCCAAGTATCCCTATGGAACAAAGCCTAGTACAAGCTAGTTTGAACAAATTTGAATGAGGTTGCAAACACTTATTCTTTATCTTCAATGCAGCTGGATTTGAACCAGGGTATTGAAAGCGAAAGAGAATGATTAAGATCAGTAAGTGATTTAATGCAACGGCCCTAGTCACGGAATAAACATCCAGGAGCAGCCAAGAAAGCTGCAGTAGCTTCTAACTGACCCTCCCCATATGATCTCATTTTCTCCTTTAAGCCCCAAATTTATGGTATTACTGTTATGAGAACTCTTGAGCACTAAAGAACACAAAGCTAATCCCAATAGTCAAAGCCTACAGCATCTCACCAGCTCCCAGGACCTGACCAGTATAGTTATTCTATTAGATACCTTGTAGTTTCTAATTTGAAGTGATTTCTCCCCACAGGACATGGGCTGCTGACAATATGTGTGCAATGTAGGCAGAAGAAGGGCAAGGGGAAGAGCCAGAAGGGAAGAACACAACACTACGTACTCTAATATTTGCATGTGTGCACACAAGGAAGGAGGGAAAGCCAGTTCTTTAGCAGAAACATGGGACTTTTTCATTACCTGAATAAGATGGTAAATCATGAAGGTTGCAATCCCAGCTCTTCTCCACTCAGGGTGAACAAACAGAAAAGAGATGTAAGCTTCATTGTATTTCACATCTGGCACCATAAAGCCAAAGGCAATGATCACTTTCTTGTAAAGGACAACAACACTGAAGTCTGGGTACTGCAGGCATTCTGACAAATCGATTCCTATGGAGAGAGAAACAGCAGGTGGAAGCACTGCAAACCAAAAGTGTCACACTTGCATGGAAATTCAGGGTGCGAGGCCTTTTAGAAACACTCACTTGATCCCTTCCTTTCACCTTAATTTCAAAGCTCTGATATTGAGAGATGCTTCAGCAAAACACACACACAAAGTGAGACCTGCTTACTAGTGGGGATTCTTGCACAGAGAAATTAAACAGAGCTGATTTTCCTCCCAAACGACTCGAGGATGAAACTAAAACCTCAAAAGCATCTTCTCTCAAACAGTATGGCTTAAAATAAAGATCACACGATCTCAGCATCCAGCTCATCTTCCTTGGTTTGTATTGTGAGCTGTACCAGCAGGCTCTGCTAAGGTCCCAGTTCTAAATATGCACATGGATAAAGGTACTCGCATGTGCAAATGTTTGCTGGATTGGTGCCTCTTGCCTGGGGCTCTTAAAAGCTGCAGTAAGATTTATGGATAGGGGTTTGGTTCTCCATTTCACCTGGGCTGGGCCAGCACCAAGTTGGTATACACCACTCCTATGCCAGCTGCCAAGGACCTGCCTGCAGAAAAGCAAAGGGGGCTGGTTTAGAATGCATCAGCCTTATGCACTGGGTGAACCATCCTGTTCCTCTTGCAAACTCTCTCCAGAGGCAGCAGACACGAAACTGGGCTTCAGCTTTGGTAGCACAACCGCCTAAGGTAACCTGGCCTTGATCTTCTGCTGCCTCCTGTTGTGCACACTCAGCTGTTTGCGGAGCTGCACTGTGAACCTGACCACAGCTTTCTATGCTATCAGAAGAGATAACAGCCTGGCAGCACTCACACAGCATGTCAAGGCCAAGCAGTGCAGTTCAAGGCACAGAAGACTGCTCTGTAATTTGCGTGGACAGGCCCTGAATGAGGTATAAGACAAGGCTCCAAGAATGTTAGTTTCAGCCTCAAATTGGCCATCACAGACCTACTTGGGATAACAAAGCAGCACAGTATGTTTTCCAGTAATGTTTATTATCACTCCTGATGAGATGCGAGACTCCATAAGGCACAAATAAGGGAGTAAGCTGGGAGAAGTGAGTGGGAGGAATCGATTGGCAATAGGGAGCCATGTTAATTATCTCAAGGCTGCAATTGACTGTGAAGTGCCTCACAGCATGTCTGAACAGGAACACTGCATTGCCCTGAGCACGCTGGCGTCTATGGAATGGTGCCGTCCCCTCAGCACGCAGTTATTCCTGTCGGAAGATGCTTAGCTCAGTATGGTTTACCACTCATCTGCTGGGGAGATGTTTCCCGTGAGGGCATGAAGGCACAAGATACCATGAGAGACAAGGGGGAATCTTGCTTCACATCAGCTCATTTACAGTAACTACCTGCAAGCTTGTTTCTGTCTTGTGGGAAACAAGAGCAGCTCTGACAGGAAGGATTAGGACAGGCAGAAGGACTGAGGCCTGGGCTCACCACACCTGGTGAAGCACTCAAAACTTAAGAATTCAGTCGATTACAGCATTGCTTTTAGAAGGTAACTGAGCACACCTAAGGAGTAATCTACTGACCATAGCATCCCCAAGCACACATGCTTTGGATGCCTAAACTTAGGTGGAATTACAGCTATTTCTCTGAACAGCGCTTGCTGCATATCCCACCCCCCTCAGTTGCACCAGCCCTTGTGGAGTTAAACCCTTTGTATCCACAAAGGCACTGTGTATCACCTCCTCGCTCACCTCTCCTGCTAGAACACAACCAAGGTGCAATAAATCATGTAATCCCAGCCTCAGAGAACGTACACCATGGAAGAGATCCCGATTCCCGTTTGAAGGCCGATGGGAGTGCCAGCTTCTGATTTAATGATGAACAGTTAGTTCACAGTCAGGTGGAACACACCCACGCTTCTTACATGAAATAAAACAGGGTGAGTCCTGAAGACCTTAATGAAGGTGTGACCCAACTTGGCCAGAACTTCAAATGCATTATCAGAAGAGGAGAGACTAAGACAAAAGGGTTCAGCCTCCGTTGGAACCACAAGTGAGCTCCAAAGAGCTTGTGAAAGGGAAGGTTTGCCTCCTTATCTCCCCCACAATGGTACAATTTGGACGCTGAGTAGCACAAAGAGGGCCCATCCTGACTTGCAGCAGGAGCACTGCTGAACTACAAGCCCTGTTGAATCACTATCTGCTGAATCAAAACACAAAGCAAACAGTTACTTGGAAGAAAGGTGTGTACTGTTTGTACTGGGCTCTTCTAATTAGTCTGCCGTGCTGTTTGCTGATCAGAAGCTGATCCATGCAGTACATGACCATCACCATTATTATTTCAGGAGTAAAGACTACAGCCTCATAACTGCCCCCATAAAGGGCAGACACTGTCCCCAGAGAGCCTAAGTTCAAGAAATGACACACAAGAATCAATACCCAAGCTTTCCTTACCTTGCAAATGCTGAGGCTTGAAGAAATAAAGGACACCACAGTAAAGCCTGCAGTTTGAAGTGTAACTCTTAAATTTCATTCCAACATATCCAGCTTATGGCTGCTAGGAAGAAACTTTCTCATGAAGCTAATGAGCAGTGGAGCTCTGGTATAAAACTGGTTACTTCAGCCCCAATTGTTTCACTGGATGCCTAGTTTTCCTAACTGACTACTCATATGGCCATCAACAGTGTTACCCAAAACAACCTATTTCTTTAAGCGCTGTGCTAATTCAGGCCTAATTGCCCAGTTCTAAATGATCTCAAAAGACAAAGACACCAAGCCCATGTTTCCATCTCAGCTGCATTCCTAGGACGTCAGGTAATGGTTTTCTAAGAACAGAGCCAGACACCAACTGAAGCAAAAATGAGCCCAAGAATACTTTTCTTCCTGAACAAAACCACTTCTTTCTTTGAAAACCAAGCACTGAAGGGATCTTACCAGGCCAGAAGAATTCATGGCACATGGAGTTTATAGTGGGGATGTGATTAGGGCGAACGTAGCAGTAATCAATGGGTGCTTCTGGCTCAGCCTTCCAGTTGAGATCATTCCTGTGTGGATACGCCCGGATTTCTGCCAGCAGCTGGAGTTTTGGGGGCTTTGTCTCATAATCACGCCTGCCAGTAACATGAAAAGCAAACACAAAACATGAGTGAGCAACAGTAACTGCCGCTGAATGGGTTCTGCCCATGAAATACTTCCTGACATGCTCAACTAGGAACAAAAGAAGAGATTCTTCGTTCAGCGGGGAAAACAGCACCCAGCTCAGCAAAACCACCCTTGTGTCAGAGGCCAGGACATGTTCTGGATTGCAGCAAGCCAAGCCAGCCTCCCCTAACAGGCAGGAGCAAGGAAACCATGGTTCTGACCCAAAAGCAGGTGCGACTTGCACTGCAGCACTTCTGTGACTCCCTCTCTGCCCTGCATCTGTTCTCTTTTGGAGATTCCCCTTCCCAGCTCAGAGCCAGCTCAAATCCTCAGCTAAACCAGCCACTGTCCCTTCAGGGTTATGACTGGCTGCATATGGATGAGCAAGGAGCACTGGCCAGGGTGTCCCCTCTGCGGACTGTTGGTTCACAAGCCAAGAGCAAGTTCAGACTCAACCTCTGACCACCTGTACCTGATGTAAGGTTTCAGCACGCGGGATGTGTAAGGACTGACGATGCTGTGGTCTGTCAGCAGGTCCTCTGAGCCTACCAGTCGATACAGGAACTTTGTGGTCTGCTGCCGATAGCCCTTCATGGCAGGCAGCATTGTCTGTATGTACAAAAACAATGCACAACATCTCAGGAACATCAGCCAATGACTTAACACAGGGGAATCACATCAACAGAGGGGGTATAAGGGCCTCTCAATGTGACCAGATGGACTGGAGCCACAGCATGATGGTCCCACCTCACAGGACTATGCTTGGCACTCTTGGATTCAGCACCCAAACCTATGAGCCACACACATCACTCAGAAAGGCACTGCAAGTGATCTTCCTCCTATAGCACATGAAAGATCAACTGCTTATTTGAGTGCTTCCAGGCCTCCACCATCAGCATTTGGGCAGGGCTGGAGTACAAATACATAGACATTTCTGGTGCTGACACTGACAGACAGCTGTGCTGTATGAGCATGTCCCAAGAAAAGGGCTTATGACAGCATTGGTGGGGATGTAGCCCAAGGTCAAAATGAGTCCTGTTCATAACCCTTTTCACTTTGGGAGTCAGATAACCTCAAAGTGACACTGTCACCTGTCAGTGCCAAAAGCTCACTGAGATCTGGAAACACTCACCTGGTATCTGTCCAAGATCCTGAAGTCCTGGCTAGTAGTTCTGTATGTTGCTTGCCCTTCTGGGGACCTGGAAACACCTCCTTCTTTGGCTCCATAAATCCCATCAACCAAGAGCAACGCAGCGTTCACAACCTGGTCCAAGTCAAAGAGTGGCAGCCCTCTTTCCCTCTTGGCCTGCCTGACTAACAGCTTGCGCCTCAGTCTCCGGGCCTCTGGGGTCATGCTCATGGCATTGGGACAGGCTTCCAGTCTCTTTAGCAGCAGCTTTTCCTCATAGATGCTAACAGAGGTGTGCTTGGGAGCTCTGGGTTTAGCATCCTTCTCCATCTGCGGCTTCCTCTTGTCTCGCCCCCTCACCTGCAGCGATGAGTTTGACTCTTCAGGATCTTCACTGTCACCTTCCATCCTCTCTGTTTTCTCTTCCTCACTCTCCGCCTCTTGCTTAATCTGTTCAACTGTCTTCACTTTTTTCCTACTTGCTATCACAGTGCCAGCACCTCCTGTCCCACTGGGAGGGGGCACGTACTCTATTCCTGGGTCTATGACTCCATCTCCTTCCATCTCCTCATCATCTGTTCAACAGAGAAAATAACCCAGGTTACAAATGTAGATATCAAAGCCCCATTTTAAAAAGGCTATCACAGGACATTTCACAGAATGGTTATGGCTGGACCTTAAAGATCACCTATTTCCTCTCTACTAAGGAGAAACAATGCAGGTTTACTCAACACACTCCATATGCAGTAGTATATGTACAAGTATATGGAAGTCTACATACTTCTGGCTCTCCTGATTTCAGACAGGAGACACCATCAGGAGTCTGATTTCAGGACACCTCCTCCTAAGGTGTCTCGCAGTTTGGCATCTGAAAACACAGCATTCCTGAGCTGCAAGCTCAGGCTCTTGGACAAACGTTGACAATTCCTGGAGACTGGGGATCAAATGGTCCAGCTGGTGACAGGTATCTCCAGCGAGCATAACCTGGAGAAGTGCTGCTTAATCTGAGGGAACAATCTGAAGTTCCTGAAGCACAGGATTTGTCCCACTACAGAACCTGACTATTCTTCCTTCCATCCATCACTTCCACAAAGAAGTGCTTTATTCTCTACTCTATCAACTAGATTGAGGTCTGGCTCCTTAGGAAGCAAACAGCATTCAGCCTGCATCACTGCTCTGCAACCCAACTATAATCCAACATCTGTTAATTGGGATGCTCAAACTTGTAACACTACTGGAACTATTGCTATGAGAATAACATTTCTGCCATTTAAAACCACTACAGACAAAATCAGAGTTGCTTTCTAACAGTGTAATCTACGTTGCAGCAAAATGAGTGATGCAGCAGAAGCTAGGTGAAATCTTCTACTACTATTTATTCAGGATTCCTCAGAAGATGGTTGTTTCTTCTGTCCTTAGAAGCTGGCAGTAAAGCCATGGAAAACTAATCAAGACTTACATGCAGCCAAGACAAACAGACCATTACCAGTTACTTTCCATCTTATCTTGAAAAGATCCTGCAGCTCATCCTAAGTTACTTTTTTTTTAGCATCTTCCTAAACAACTACATGTGACCCCCAACAGAAGAGGGATGTGGAGATGTTGGAGCAAGCCCAGAGTAAGAACCATGTGGACCTGGCACAGATTGCCCAGAGAAGCTGTGGCTGCCCCATCCCTGGCAGTGTTCAAGGCCAGATTGGACACAGGGGCTTGGAGCAACCTGGTCTAGTGGAAGGTGTTCCTGCTTGTGGCAGGGATTGGAACTGGATGAGCTTCAAGGACCCTTCCAACCCAAACCAGTCTGGGATTCTGGGATTATTAAACTAAACCCAAGGCATCTCTTACCATGAAACAGAGCCTGTGGTGGCATGACATCTGGGATCAGATCTGCTTCTGAGAGAAGGCTGGGAGTCGCTGAATGCGAGGCCGGGGTGCCAGGAGCGGAGAAGTCCAGGGATGGGGAAGGAGAAGGGCTTGTCAGAGGAGTGCGATCAGAGGAGCTCAAGGAGGAGAAGTCAATCACTTCTCCTTTCTCCAGGACGATATCAGGACGACGGCCTCGACTGGAGAATTTAACCGGGGTGGAAGAGGTGCTCCGGTCCAAGAAGCCAGCTGCCTCCTTCTGGGCTCTCCGAATTTCCTTGGCTTCCTGAGTGCGGGATCTCTTCTCCTTCAGCTCCATGGCTGATTCGACTGGATTGCGGCTTACCCGCTTCCTGAGTCCTTCCACCGTAATGATGGGATCCAGAGGTGGCTTGGAAGCTGCTAAAGAAGTAGCTTGCTTATTCTAACAGACACTGAGCTCCTGCAGCCACTGGATGCATTCTACACAGCCAGAAAAACACATTCCCTACAAATCTTAGAGGATGTATTTTCAATGTATCCAAGAAACTCACTCTGGGACACATAGGATAAGGTCAATGCACCACTAAAGCCTCATTAAAGCCCCCATCTTGCCTCTCTGCACAGAAGGGGATTTGCACCTAGTGACATAAGATAAAAACCCCTCCCCAAGTAAAGGGGAGCAGAGAAGTTGTAGATTTCAGCTAAAACAAAAGCCCTGCACAAATCTCCAAACCCTGCAAATCAGCTATTACAATGCAAAAGGGTAATAAAATCTAGCAGCCTTCTCACACTACAGTAGATGCACCATAGTCTCCTTAAGTCTACTGTTAGAGCAAAGCAAAACTAAGAAACTGAAACTGGTTATGCACACAGACGTATGTGTGCATGGGTTTAAGTAAGCTTTTCTCATGCCTTCCAGTTCCGTCAGCTCTGGCCCAGACAGGACCCTACACACCATCAGGGAAAGAAGTTACCTTTCGCCTTCAGCGCAGATGCGGACAGCTTCTCTCCTTCAGGCTTCATTGTCGGGGGTTTATTATGAACCAGTTTCCACCATCCAGGTTCTCCAAATTCCTGTGCCCCTGAGCGGAAAAACAAGGGGCTCCCAACAGACAGACAGCCAGCAACTGTGCTCCACCATGTTGAGGTCTTTTTCCTATGGTGGGAGAGAAGAAAACAAGTGTTAAGTCCCCACTTGTCAGCTCTGCTTTCATCCTGAAGCCTCCTCCCTCACCAAGATGGTAACAGTGCAATTATTGTTTTGTGAATGAGCTGCTGCACACCAAGCCCACAGAAGAGAGATCCATGCTGCCACCAGAGCCCCAGCAGCCAATGCTGATTATACCCTCACTTTTCCCCCCAAAAGCCTACCCTGTGGTTGGTGGACATGTCCCTGGCAGTGTTCAAGGCCAGGCTGGATGGGGCTTGGAGTAACCTGCTCTAGTGGAAGGTGTCCCTGCCTGCGGCAAGGGGTTAGAACTGGATGAGATTTAAGGTACCTTCCAACCCAAACCAGCCTATAAACAATCTATGCGGCTGGCAGCCACAGCTTCTCTGGGCACCCTGTGCCAGGGCCTCACTTTCACAGGGAAGAATTTCTTCCTAATGTCTCATCTCAGTCTCCCCTCTGTCAGGTTAAAGCCATTCCCCCTTGTCCTGTTCCTACAACCCCTTGTCAAAAGCCCCTCTCCAGATCTCTTGTTGGCCCCTTTAGGCACTGGAGCTGCTCTAAGGTGTCCTGAGAGCCTTCTCGTCTCCAGGCTGAACAAGCCCAGCTTTCTAAGCCTTTCACTCTGCAGGACAGTGTATTCTACTGGGTATCTGAGCATTTTCTGTTCCTTTAAGTGCTGACGAAGACGTTGTCCAGGGAGCAAGTGAAAAGAAACATTAAAAAATTGCCCCTGTAGCCAATAACAGAGGTAACCTCTTGGATACTGGAGAACCACGTTCATGGTGTACAGTCTAAACCTGTATTTGCACAGGATCTCGGGATTCCTTCTTGTCTTTGCACATCACCACTGGGAAAACCATCAGTACCAGGCTAGGCTGAACTGAGCAAGTATTCACTGCTGCCTGAGCGTTGCAATTACACATCTTGGGATACCCACCCTCAAATGTGGGAGATTAAACTCAGGTCCCCGGATCACAGTCTGGAGTGTTCCAGTAAGTCTGCATAAGCCAAAAAAGCAAAGCGTTGAATGCCTCAAACCGCTACACATGGTTCAGCTGCCCTTGTTCCACCAGTGGCTTGTCCAGGAAAGTGTGAAAACTATGTCTGAGGCCAATAATCACTTCATGTGAATCTTAACCAGAGCAAGGAGTGCCCAGTCACCAGGGCAGGTGTCAAAAGGCTGCAGCAAACCCTGCGAGGTGATGGCTCCTTAAGTGAGACACAAGGGGCCTTCAGCTTCCTTCCTGCCAGGGTTCCCCTGGCTTCCAGCAGAGACAAATACTAACATTTAGGAGAACAGAGCAAGGAGGCATAGACAAGCAATGAAAGCAAGCAAATGAGCCAAGGAGAAAGGCCAGAACTTACAAAAGAGAAATCCCTGGGGAGGAAAAGAAGCTGTGAAGTCAGTCATAGGCCACTAGATCATCCAGTTCCAACCCCGTGCCACAGGCAGGGACACCTTCCACTAGACCAGGCTGCTCTAAGCCCCATCCCACCTGGCCTTGAACACTGCCAGGGATGGGGCAGCCACAGCTTCTCTGGGCACCCTGTGCCAGGGTCTCAGCACCCTCACAGGGAAGAATTTCTTCCTCACATCTAAGCTAAATCTCCCCTCTGCCAGTTTAAAGCCATTCCCCATATGCTACCTTGTTTTTATGTGACATTCTTGGGGTTGTTTTCCCCCACTATGCTATGCTTATTTTTTCTCAAGAGTAACCCTTATGCCTATGTTCAGGTTCTCAATGTTAAACCCTCCAATCTTGCCACTGGTGAGGCTCAACGGAGACATCACCGAATTCACCACGACTCTTGTCTATCTGCGTAACACGTTTTAATTCCTTTGGCTCTCCAACCAGACCTTCAGAAAACGCCACATCTTTACCTGTTCCCTAGTAAGAAAGTCCAGTGTTTCTCAATAAAAGCACAAATATCTTCTTTCCACCTGAAGTATCCCTGACGGCCTGTTCCTTCCAGTGACAGATTGTACATCGCCAGCATGACAACCTGGAACAGAAAGTGTTGGACACAAGTGAAAATCTTCCCTGCTTTGCGTTCTGAATGGCCTCCCAGAGCTGCCACACACACACAGATCTTTGCTCCCTCATTTATAACTGACTTTTGCAACATCTCACAGGCAACTCCTGCAATCCATCTTCCTCCCGCTTTCATGCTGCCCATTCTCCTCTTTCTATTGTTAGATGCACATTTCCCCCGAGATTTCCGCATCCCAAGGGAATAACAAGCTGCCTAGTTATGCAGGTTTATGCTGAGGATCCAAGCTTTTGCAGTGGTTGTATAAATGAATTATATCACAACTGGGGCCTGTACAAACAAGTCCTTCCAAAAAAGGGTCACAAGTAATCCCACTACCTAATCCATCAGGAACACAGTGACAATGGTCTCTCTAGACACTTACTATTACATTTCAATCTGGACAGACTTTAAACTCTCTGCAAAACTACACATCTGCTTATTGTTCAGGGTATTGAAAGAATTTGGTTTGTCTCCAGGTGATCTTCCTTGAACACAACCCATTTATACCTCATTCATGTGCTCCACAACCAAATTTAGCCAAACCTATTGAACACCTAAACTAAAGGGCAGGTCTAAAGAGTATCACTTCTCTTTATGTAAATTCTAGGGGGCCAATTTGAAATTACCCAATTTACCCAAATTATCTGAATACAGCTAAAATCAGCTAGGATTTAAGCTGACAGAGGGGAGATGGAGATGAGACAGTAGGAAGAAATTCTTCCCTGGGAAGGTGCTGAGGCCCTGGCACAGGGTGCCCAGAGAAGCTGTGGCTGCCCCATCCCTGGCAGTGGTCAAGGCCAGGTTGGACACAGGCGCTTGGAGCAACCTGGTCTAGCCTGGAAGGGGTACCTGCCTGCGGTAGGGTTGGAACTGGATGAGCTTTAAGGTCCCTTCCAACCCAAACCAGTCTGGGATTCTATGGTNGGCAGTGGTCCAGGTTGGACACAGGGGCTTGGAGCAACCTGGTCTAGCCTGGAAGGGGTACCTGCCTGCGGTAGGGTTGGAACTGGATGAGCTTTAAGGTCCCTTCCAACCCAAACCAGTCTGGGATTCTATGGTGTCACACAGCTTTAGTGGACACTTTTTCCAGCAGGAACTTACTCTTCACTCTCAAAGAAGTCTGAATGTGTTTTGCTCAGGGAAATGGCTTTCCTCACAGTGGGCCATAGCCTTCTGGAATGCATTGCTGAACATGCCAAAATGAGGAAACACAGACAGCTTTAATGTTTCCTGTACTCTAGCTCTGCCTTGTAACACCTTTTAGTTTTATAACTGTTTACCTAGGATTTTGGGGATTGTTTTTTCTTTTTAATTCAGGTGGGACACAGCCTAAGGACTTCACAAACCACTCTCTGCAAATGGCCAAAAATAAGGATCTGTAGAGGCCACATAAGATGAAAAACAAATGAATCCAGAAATCACTGTTCCCATTTTTCCTACTTCAGAGAAGTTGATTTGGTGACTTCCCTCAATTTAACATACTTGGAAGAAGCAGCAGCTCTGGCTGCTGGAAGCCTAAGGAGACAATTCCTTCACTAGTCAATGTTCTTCTTCACCCATTTTGATTTTGTCCGTCCCTTCCCCATGCCACTCCAAAGAGACTGCTCCTCCAGTGCCCTGCTTAGAGCCCCATGACCTGCGTCAGTCCTACCCAAAGGGTGGTTGCTGATAATACAAATTTGATTGCTCAGGTATTTAAGTGACTGAAATAGCAAACTTCAGTGAGGACTGTTGCTAGTAAGCAGCCAGGTTGGAGCTTTGTGTTGAGGGAGCTGGCAAGCTTTCTGTTTGTACCTTGCCACCTCACTAGTTTTACATTTGCTTGTAGACACAAAAAGTTGTTCATGCCCTGCAGCCAAACTGCATTCACTCTGCTTTCCCAAACCTGCCTGAAGCCATGAATTCATGAATAACATAAGGAGCAAGAAAAAAAGAAAATAAGAACAAGGCATGTGGCTTGTATGATTATCCTGCCATTTCCCTGCTAAATGCCCAAGTTCTAATATGCAGACAGTCCTTAGCTAATTCATTTCTGAAGTTCATTCATGTTTCATTGTTACCTATACCTGGGTCCTCTTTTTCTAGGTAGCACATACACAACAAACAGCAATTTTACAATGCCCTGTGGTTGTTCTGCCGGCACAAATGTTTTACTCACTTGTTGCCACGTTAACCTCAGCCGTTCAAATTGCTCCTTCCCATCTTCTGAGCAATCGGAGCAAGTGAATCTGAAGAAGTTATCTCCTTTGAGGTAGCTGAGCTGTTCTCTCAGTTGACCTAAAGTGAATAGGCAAAAAATCAGTTTCTCGGTCCTTCTATAGGAAGAAGTGCTCCAAAGGAGATCTGGAGTTCCTACATCAGGCAGAAAAGCACTGTTTTCTTCCAGAGTCGAGAGACCCAGAGAGTTCACAGGAAGCATCAGAACTCACTATGATGGATTCTTTTCACAGCCACAGCAGCCAGCAGTGACCAACTGAAAAACACAGGCATCAAAAAAAGGGACATTCTACTTAACATCTGAATGCAGGTACAAAGCCAAGGATCTCCTTGTTTCTGATGCACTTCTCTTTCCTGCTTCCCCAGGATAACCTAGATGTGCCATCCCTGAAGACATTGAAGGCCAGGCTGGATGTGTTTCTGAGCAACCTGATCTAGTTGAAGATGTCCCTGGTCACTGAAGGGGGGGTTGGACTAGAAGAGCTTCGAAGGTCCCTTCCAACACAAACTATTCTATGATTCTACATACATCAATAAATAACTGCTTCCCCCCTCTGTTTTAAAAAAAGAAAAGCTGACCTGTTAAAACCAGTCTGTGAGTGCAAAGGCTATTAGAATATACAAGCATTCTCTTCCATGTCATCTTTCTACTTACTGCTATGCGTCTTCACAGCTCTCTCAGACTGACAGCCAAAGAACAGCCCAACATTATCAGGAAATACTTTCTCTTTACTGCAGTTGATATGTGAGATCCCAAATCAGCAGAGAACTTCAGCACATGCCTTGCTGTGTAAAGCTAACCCGAACACCCTCCACACGCAAAGGTAGAGGCAGTAATTCGGTGTTTCTGCAGGAGAGCAAAAACTACCATCTGAATCAGGACTTTCTCTAACAGGATGACAATTCCTTTGCTGCACAACGACACTAGACAGAGCATTTGCAATACACAGATGCTCTGCTTTCATAGTGAATTGCAGAACCTGACAACTAGAGTTACACTTATGTTTGATGGGGGGGAAAAAGCCCTCACTGAGTAGGTTAACAGAAGTTCCACATGGCAATTAAACGTAAAAGCAATCATTTGTCTGAGCATGGTGGTGATGTCCACAAGTGACAACTGACACCTGAACAATTAGCAGAGAACAGTATCTCCCTTTTCCAGCTCCTTTACTTGGCACATATGTATCTAGTTACCCCTGCTCTGTGATTGGCATTTTCTGCTCTTTGGATTTGTTCCACAGCAACAAGAGAGAGGGATGCCTTTGCAAAATAAAACAAAACAAGGGTTAAATCAAGTGCTCCAATGCCATTTTTAATGCTCCTTTTACTAATACATTTCAAGTTCGTACCTCCCTTTAACTGCACACTACCTTAATAGTACCATGCTGGTTTCACTATGTTAACATCTAAACATTCACTAACACCCCTTGAGAGGAGACTTCTACAACTGTGACTGTTGGCAAACTCTAAGGTGACAAAAAGGACAGCTCTGACTTAACTGCAAGGAGGTACCTCCTGAAGAGTTCACTACTTCTAGCCACAAATAAGCCAACCAACAACCAAAAAATAATAAAACCAACCCCAAACCAGCACAAACCCCAGCCTGCATGTAGCCATATCCAACTTTTGGAGCTAGTAATAGATCTGATAATCCAGAATTTACAAAGTAAAGTCAAGTCTGTCACGTTCCCAGTTTCTAACAGCATGTATCTTATGTCAAGCAGCAGTAGCAGAGGGATCAAGTTCTGCAGTTTGTTCCAAATGCCTCCCAGAGTGACCTGCTATAGGCTGGACACACTTCTGTGAAAGCTAGCTTCAATACACAGTATCAGGAAACCATTAAGGTTGAGATTTAGCCATATGCTCCACAGATGTGACAAACTGATCAGAAAAAACACATACAAAACAAACAAGCAAACAAACAAAAAACAACTAACCCATCCCAAAACCCTTTTAAAGCCCTTTTCCCCTAAAGAGCTTCACAGCAGGGGTCACTATCTGAGTAAGCAGAGGCCAAGTTGCTGGGCTAAAGTTCCCTAAACACACCATTGGGAAGTCTTTGGAGGGTGTGCATGTTTCTGAAGTCCTACCCTTGTTCTCTACTAATTAAAGACTATCCCATTTCTTTACATGGAATGCGAGCTCTTGACATGCACACAGTTCATGGGTTGAAGTGCCTAAGACACACCAATGGCTGGCATCTCAGAATAATAGCTGTCTTGTTGGCCCCTTTAGGCACTGGAAGCTGCTCTAAGGTGTCCCTGGAGCCTTCTCTTCCCCAGGCTGACCCAGCCCAGCTCTCTCAGCCTGACTCCAGAGCAGAGCTGCTCCAGCCCTCAAAGCATCTCCATGGCCTCCTCTGGATTCACTCCATCAGCTCCACATCCCTCTTGTGTTGTTGCCCCAGAGCTGGACATAGGACTGCAGGGGAGGCCCTACCAGAGCAGAGCACAGGGGGAGAATGCCCTCCTTTGGCCTGCTGGTAATGCTCTGCAGATGCAGCCCAGGACACGGTTGGTTTCTGGGCTGCAAGGATACACTGCAGAACACTGTTTTCCTCCAACATCAGATGAAATACAGCTAAGCAAAGAATGCCCCATAAAACAGGTATGCAGGACACCGTGCAAACAACCACCACAGCAATACAAGCAAAGCAACACAAAACAACGGGCAAGCTTACTTGCTGGTATCCACTTCTGGCACTTCTCACAGTAATAGGACATCTCCTCCATCCAGGACGTGTCACCTTCATCACTGTTCAGAGAATCCCCGCTCTGGTCATGTGATAAATCCACTGAGGCCTGGTCCTCAGACTCAACAATCAGGAGAGTTTCCCCTTCCACCTCACCCTCCTCCAAGCCCTCTGAGGTGGAGGTCCTGGTGGCTTCATCATCATGACGGCTCAGCAGCCCACTCATGTGGACATTATTAGCCATCCTAGATGGTGTTTGTGGGGAGGAATAACTTCTTGTCATGCATTGACAAGTACACCCACACTGGATGTGCCAGCAAAGTCTCCACAGTCAAAGTGTCAATGACAAAGAAAATGTTCTGTGACCACACTATACCTTCTGGGGGTAAATTATAACCTATACGAAAAGACCAGTCTTTCATAGATTACCTCTGCTTGCTGAAATACTTGCAAGTACTTAGATGGCAGCGATCCCCAAACATCTTTAATCAAACCCTTAAGGACTCAGGGCTGGGCCTATGACTGCCGGGATCCATTTTCAACCAGGGCCTTGTCTCTTTCTTCCATAAGTTGCTTTGTCAAAGCAATCTGCTCTTCCAGGAGGCGAATATTCTCCTTTTTCTGGTGTTGACGCTCAAGATCTTGGAGAACTCCACGGTGCAGCCTCTGCAAACACAAGGGACAGGGTTTATCACTGCCTGTTAGATGCTGAATGCAATTAACCCCCACCCGGGCTCTATCCCCTCCTGCAGAGCTGTTCACCACGCTATGCTGCCATTGCAAGTCCCCTGCCACCACCTGTAGCCACAGTCACTTCACAGGGTTTGAATCTAAAACTACAAGAGCCAATACCCCACACCTATAAGCTAATGGTAACAGACCAAAAAGTGCTTTATTGTCCTCATTTCAGGTGTGTGGGTATACCAAGTGGGAAAGCTATCAAGTGAATAGATGCTATGCACCTGCAACTCCCATGCCATGCAAGATGGATATGATCTATAAACCCCTATTACCTGTGCCCTAAATCTTTACCACCTCAAGCTGATCTCCCCAGAGCTTCTCCTCTGCTTGGAGAGGATTTTGTGGCAAACCGAACATTATCTTAAGAAAAACTGCCATGTGGCTTCATCTGCTTCTTCCTGCTCATGTCTCAGTCTTAATGACATCACAGAATAGTTTGGGTTGGAAGGGACCTTACACCATCTAAGGGGATAAAAAGGGATAAAAAATATCCCTTTTACCCAAAGTGCTGATTAAAAATGACCTGTGCAATACAGACCACCAGTTTTCAAACCAGTGGGTAAGCACCCCAATGAGTGTTGAAAGCTCTAAAATCCCAACTGCTCTTTGTTTTATCCACAGGGTGCCCAGAGAAGCTGTGGCTGCCCCATCCCTGGCAGTGTTCAAAGCCAGGCTGGACACAGGGGCTTGGAGCAACCTGCTCTAGTGGAAGATGTCCCTGCACATGGCAGGGGGTTGAAGCCAGATGAGCTTTAAGGCCCCTTCTAAACCAGTCTGTGGTTCTATGAAGCTGCCCCACCATGCCCATCAACCTCACCCTGGAGCTCCCAACCTCCTAAGGGACCACTCGCCACAACGAGAGAGCGTGGAAAGGGCAAATGCCAAGGCAGGACAAGGCGGGGAAGGGGCAGTTCGTGGGCAGCGAAACGCCGGGGGTGAGTTCCGGCAGGACCCCGCGCTGAGGTAAAGGCCGCGCAGCGCCTCAGGAGGGGCCTCGCCTCCCACCGCCTTCAGGTGGTGAGGGCCCGGGGCGTGGCTTAACGCAGAAGGGGGCGTGGGTTATGCCATGGGGCGTGGCTCCACGCACACCTCGGGCCATGCCGCCAGGTGAGGGGCGTGGTTAGCGCCAAAGGGGCGTGGCCTGGCCTGCGGGTGGACGCGGAGGTGTCCCCGGTTCGCGTGCCCCCCCCCCGCCCCGCGCACTCACCTCCTGCTCCCGCCGCTGCTGGATGTGCACGGCCACCACGGTGGCGGCGGAGAGCAGCACGGAGACGGCCAGCACCGCCCGAGACCTCCGCGACATCGCGGGCCGAGCGCACCGCTGCCTGCTGCTCGCCGCGGCGGGAAGGCCAGGCGCGGAGCCGGGGGGTGTGAGAGGAGGCGCCCCAGCCGAGCGCCGAGCCAGGCCAGAGCAATCGAATGCCGCTGAGCGGAGGGGGGGGGGCGGAGTCGGTGGGAGGTGGCAGAACCGGGCGGTCCCGCGGCTGGAGTCGCACGTGGAGGGGACCCTGAGGTCCGCGGCCTCCCGGTTGGGGCTGAGGTTGTCTCCCATGGTGGAAGCGGGTCGCTGCCGTGTGCCGTAGGGCTGAGGCGGCGCCGGGTCGGGGCCCGTCGATGGAGATGTGCCTGCTGATGGCAGGGGGTGGATTTGGAAGGGCGCTTCCAACCCAAAGCAGCCCGTGGGTCTATGGTATAAGCACACCCAGCCCTCACTGACTGACCCTTGCCAAGGCCCGTACCCTCCTCACCGGGCCTTTGCCCCATCGACACTGCCATGGGGAAGAGCCCCCGAGGGCGTCAGGGAGGGAGGGAGGAGAGCGGCGGCTCCCGACGCCTTTCCTCAGGGGGTGTTTGTGGAGCTTCCTGCCGCCGGGCGCTTGCATTTCCAGTGCACCCGCGGATCCGAAAACCGAACAAAAGGGGAAAGATTTCTTCTGAGTTCAAGAAAGATTCCGGTTATTTTTCTCTTTGCTTTTATTGAGTGGCGACCTCCAGTCCTGCGCTTTGCTTGCCCAGAAAACCCGGATTGCGCAGACGAAGCAGCTGGAGAAAGCAGCTCTCCAATTGTCTGGTTTCTGCTCATTGTTCAGTGTGTGGCCCTAGGCCTCGTGCTTGGCAGTTTTTCGTGCTCTGAAGACAGAATTGTTCCTGTCCCCGGGGGCCATTCCCTGGCACCTCCTCACTGGAGTATCCGAGTGCTTTACAGAGAGGATTTATGTTCCCTGCGCTCCCGTGTGAGGGCAACAGATGGCTATCGTGAACGATTGATCCATCACGTTCAGATGCGCTTCGGGCCTTGGCTGCAGGACTTTCAGAGCACTCTTACCCTCTAACACTTACATCAAACTTCCCCCTGGCTACTGTGGAGCAGACAGCGGCTCAGGTCACGCTCCTGAGACACAGGGAGCTTGTCAGCAGTCACTCTGTGCTCTGTACCACCCGAAGGAGCGCATCAGCGGTGCAGGAGAGCGACCCTTGTGAAGGGATGGTTAGAAAGGATGGCTGGTGGGGCACTGGGATGTGCCACGAGGTCTGTGAAACCCTGGAGGAGGTCAGGGAAGACTCATTCACCGGTTTCCCACAGTCCAGGGTGGGTTTGTGGAAGTCCTTGCCCCTGATGCTGCAGAAGCTAAATGTAACCTGCGGATACAGAAGGGAGCTGCTCAGATTCCTGGAGCACCCTGGATGTTGGGATGCTGCTCATGTCTCATGAGCTCCTCAAACCACAAGTGACTGGGGAGGTGGGAGGTTTATTGTGAAAGGGGTAGGCTGGTTCCCAACTCCTTCCTGTACTTTTGCTTTCCCTCCAAGCATCCCTTTTCCCTACAAGCCATCCACAGCTCGCTGCCAGGCAGGAGGGTGATGCACAAGGGACCTCAACCTCAGCAGGTACCACAGACCTTGTCTCAAACCCAGGCTTGGATGTTTCCTGAGGAGTTACAGAGCAGTGGCAGTATTGAGGGGATGGGATTTGTGTCCCCAGCCCAGACTGGAAGAGGAAAACCAATCGTGTAAGATTATCCCTCCTCATTATAATCTTTTTCATCTTCCTGCTGAATAAACATGATTAAAATAAAAGGCAAAATTAGTGGGAATGATAGTATTTCAATTGTGTCTAATAGTTTTGCTCACATCGGTGTGTTTACTGTTATTAAGACTTATGCATAAGTGCTTGTAACACATCCAAGGCTACTGGAGTGCCAAGAACAGGGTTGAGCCAGAGGCAGGCAGATGTGAGCCAGCGCAGCGCCCATGGCTCCATGGAAGGGTGCAGCTCACCCTGGCTGGAAGCTGAGAGCCTCTACCCAAGCCTGGCATCAATCACTGAAGGACTAAAACCCGGCTGGGGAACGTTCATGCTGTGCTTCCACTGTCTGCAGTTTTTCCCATGGTCGTTGAGGTGTTCCCACTTGTCCCTCTTCCCTCACAAGGGTTAAGTCTTGCTGAAGCACCCTCAACACAGGAGCAACATGAAGCTCTTGGAGCAAGTCTGGAGGAGGCCATGGAGATGCTCCAAGGGCCGGAGCAGCTCTGCTCTGAGAAAGCTGGGCTGGTTCAGCCTGGAGAAGAGAAGGCTCCAAGGAAACCTTACAGCAGCTTCCAGTGCCTAAAGGGGTGATGAAAATCTGGAGAGAGGGGCTTTGGACAGGGGCAGGTAAGGACAGGACAAAGGGGAATGGGTTTAAGCTGACAGAAGAGAGATTGAGATGAGACATTAGGAAGTTCTTCCCTCCAGCTGCCAGCTCATGATGAGTCTCGCAGTGGCAGAGCTGGTTGTGGCAGTGCAGGCACTGGCCATCCTGACGCAGCCGCTGTGGCCCCACAGTGAATGTCTCTATCAGATCTGGTGGCAGAGGGTGTGTGTCATGTTATTGGTATTCAAAACACTGAAAAACACAGAGAGAAAAATGGAAAATGGGTTAAAGTTCCTGTGTCCCTCCTCTATAATTACAAGGTAGGGTCACTGGGGGATTCCTTGTGTTCAGGGACTCATAATTAATGAAATATATGTATTAAAAATGCCCTCTTTTGACCAGGTTACTGAAGGGCAGCAGCATCCTGAGATGGAGCAAAGAGAAAACCTGGAGGGAGAGACCTTTTATTCCCTCGCAAGCAAAGGAGGAGGGAAACTTCCCTTCCCTTTGGCAGGGCAGCCAGCAGAACAGTTAGCCTGGATTCGGATTTCCTCCTTCCAGCGGGGAGGGTGCAGAAACCGGAGGCAGCCGCTACATGAGAGCTGCTGGTTTTACAGCAGGGCGATGTGTGGTTACAGCTCAGCCAGCCCCATGCCAGCGGGTCACCTCCAGGTGAACCAGCCAAGGTGTGGGCTCTGCGGCGGCCTCGTTTCACCCGGGATGGAGGGTTGGGATCCTTCCCCAGCACCCCAGGATGGTGGGAAGTGAGGTAGGACATCGAGATACTGCCTGCGCTTCTGACATCTCGCCCCACTGTTCCCTTGTCCATGCCCTTTCCTTTGGGGGACCGCAATGCAGGGAGCTGCAACCCTGCTGCCCTTGCTGTCCCTCGAGCAGGGATGGGCAGTTGAAAGGCAGGCGGAGGCCAAAGTCTACTGCTCACGGCAAGCACAGGACGTGCACCCAGCCCTTGATCGTTATATTGACGGCAATCACACAGACCCTTGCCCGCGGAGCAGGAGTTGTGGCAGGAGCGGAGGGCAGAAGTGCTCACATGGGGCGGTTGTTTCTTTTCCTCTGGTAAACATTGTAAAAGGCACTGGGAGATAAAAACCTGTGTGCTGAGCACCCCCCAAAACACTGGCCAGGTAATCCCCCAAGCAGTGTCCCTGCAGCTTGCACGGCAAAGGTAACCCTGCCCCAGTACCTGCAAGGACGTGCGTGGGGTGCCAGCCACAACATGGGGTGAGCTCCATGGGGTGCACCCCTGGCTCCCACCCTCCTAGGGCTCCCTGGGGAGGAGGAGGCTTCTTTGGGTGCTGAGGCCCTGGCACAGGGTGTCCAGAGAAGCTGTGGCTGCCCCATCCCTGGCAGTGTTCAAGGCCAGGTTGGACACGGGGGCTTGGAGCAACCTGGTCTAGTGGAAGGCGTCCCTGCCCGTGGCAGGGGATTGGAACTGGATGTGCTTTAAGGTCCCTTCCAACCCAAACCAGTCTGGGATTCCTGTGCTACCGGGGTTCAGGGAGAAGAGGGACTGGGGTTCAGCTGGGTGAGTGTGGAAGGGGCAGAGGCACCTGTGGGTGCTGCAGCAGACACTGAGCCCCCCCCAGCCATCAAATCGAAGCTGTAGGGAAGGGATCCTATCTGGAAGCGGCACCACTGAGCTCCCTGGGCAGTTTCATAGGCAACGGGTGCGTATCCTGATGCTTAACTCACCCTGGGCGTGTTGGAGCACGTACTCTGCCGTAGTGCAGGAGAGACAGGCAAGGACCCTCTGGCAGCAGCATAGATCCCACTGGGAGCCTGCCTTCATGCACCCGTGGCATCAGGATGGGCAGCAGGAAGGGTCCATCTTTAACACAGCAGCGTTTGAACAGGGGTCAGGACATCCTGGCCCATCCCCTGGCTTGGCTCGGAGCAGGCTTGTGCTCAGGCTGGTGCCTATGGCCAAGGGTGTCCTGGTGGTCCTCTTTATTGGACAGGAGCTGGGAGGAATCCAGACGGACCTCACCTTCCCTCTTTACTGGTGCCAAAATCCCCATGGAACTCTGCTGCAAGGCTGCTTGGCCACGAGTAGCAAGTGGTGGGACCATCCCCAAGCACCCAACCCGAGACAGTTATTCCTTGCTCATCACTGATCCTCTATGTCTTATCACTGCTCCATCAGGATGTTAATCATCCCATTATCCCCCAGAGAGGAGAGGGATGGCCGGGACAGCACCCACCACCCTGCTGGGAGGGTTTTGAAATGGTAAAGAAATGCATGAACCCCTTCTGCATACAATGGGTTTATGGCAGCAGTCATCTGCCAGGAATGAGGAAGCCTGGAGGGCCCCACAGGTCCTTACCGAGGGGACAAAGGACTTTCTACCACCAAAGCTGGAGCTTGGAGGGGGGGTGTCAGAGCTGGTGGGGCTTGCGGCAGGGAGAGCGCAGCCCCCGGTGCCTTATCAGCCTCTGCCAGCTGCGGCGCAGGGGGGGTTAAAGTCGTTTCGAAAGCGCGCCCGTTATTTTTAGGGCCCTGGGAAGCGAGTGCCGGGGTCAGAGCCCCGCTGAGGCGCACACACACCGAGCGCTGCCTGCCTTGTCAGGGAGAGCTTTCCCCCGGCACAAGGCTGTGGCCCCAGTGGGCTGTAACAGGACAGGCTGGCCTTGCCCAGCGGCCGGGCTTCACGTTCCCTGCTTGAACTCCCGGCCTCTGCGAGCGTGTGCAGCACATCCTGATGTGATGTGCATCCTGACAGCAGCACATCCCCATAGCAGTGCGTCCGGGTGTGCAGCGTGTCCTGATTGCAGGGCATCCCAATGGCAGTGCCTCCTGATGTGCAGCGCATTCCAATAGCAATGCATCCTGATGTGCAGTGTGCATCCTGAAAGCAATGTGTTTTAGCGGCAGTGCATCCTGATGGCAGCACAGCCAAATGCCAGTGCATCCCGACAGCAATGCATCCTGGCAGCAGTGCATCCCAATTGCAATGCATCCTAATGGCAGCACATCCTGACATACAGTGTATCCTGATGGCAAGGAAAATGTGTCTTTTCCAGGGCAATACCTTCTGTTTGCATGGATCATGCCACTGAAGCAGGCACCAGCTGGGCAGTGAAATGAGAACATGTTGGTGCTGGAAGCAGAGCATCACGACATAGAAGGCAAACACCTCTCAGGGATGAAACCAGGGCGCAGGGTTCTGGCCTTCCCACTGTATTCCAGAAGTACCTGGGCCCCCCTTGGGAGATGGAGTCAGGCTCAGACAGGGAAGCTGCTCATCTTCACAGGTATCAGCACCGGCCTGGCCAAAGCTTTCCATGAGTTCCTGCCAGAGAGCCCCAGATCCAAACCACAGTCAAAAAGGGCGAGTGGCTCCTGTCCCGTTCCTCCACTGCCCACACAGCTGCTGGGTTTGGTGCAGAGAGAGGTGTCCCTTGTGATAACATCAGAGGAACCCTGGGGACCGAGGACCACCACCAGTGAGTGGCTGCTGGAGGGGATGTGGCTTTTTCTTCCCTGTGAGGGTGCTGAGGCCCTGGCACAGGGTGCCCAGAGAAGCTGTGGCTGCCCCATCCCTGGCAGTGTTCAAGGCCAGGTTGGACACAGGGACTTGGGGCACCCTGCTCCAGTGGAAGGGGTCTCTGCCCATGGCAGGGGTTGAAACTGGATGAGCTTTTCCAACCCATACCACCCTATGATTCCATGATTTTGGACCCACCATCAGAGCCTATGTGGATTTACTGGTGTCTAGTAAAGGTTGTGTGCATGATGTATTTTTAAGCACAGCAGGAGCATTAAGAGGGAGTAGCTTTCTGTCCTCTGTTTAGCTGCTGATTTGCGGGAAACTCCTGGGATTTCACCACCTTTGCAACCTCTGCTGCTGCATCAGGCTTGGCAGGAACACACCCAGCTTCCCAGGGAGGAATTACTGGGCAGACAGCGGGATCACGGGAAATCAAGTGACAAGGAAAAGTTGGGCAGTGCAGGCAGAGCTGGGGACGGGGCTTCAGCAGCCTCCAGAGCCAAGTGCTCATGTGGTTGTGTTTCTATGGCAGGGCCTGCGAGCTCGGGGCTCTGCTGACACCCCATGAGGGAGGACACCTCTCCAAAGGGATCACCCCATCCTCCATGTGCGGTGGGCGCGGGGTGCACAGGTCCTTGGGCAGCCTCTTCCCCCAAGCCTCAGGGCTGCGGGTGCCACTGAGGAGGATGCTGCTGGGGTCAGACAGCGGCACGGGCTCCATGGTGGTGCCTGGGAGCCATTTCCATGGGGAGCGGCCGGGCGCCCCGAGGGAGCGGAGCCGCAGCGAGTGGGTGGCTGCAGAGACAGCGCCGAGCCGGCGGAGCGGAGCGGAGCGGGGCAGAGCCGGGGGGAAGCGGAGGTATCGGTGGAGAAAGACAGGGAGGCGCTGGGAGTGGCAGGGGCCGTGGGAGGCAGGGAGACAGAGCGCGGTGAGTCAGCGCGGTGGGTGCTGTGAAGCACAGGCAGGGCAGGTCCTGCCGCAGCCTGCGGAGCCCTCGTCCCCCGACGGCACCTTCTTCATCCCTGCTTCCCTGCGCGGCCCAGGAAAGCAGGATCGCGCTCATCACCAGGGCGGCTTGCGGAGCCGCTGCTTGCTTCTGCTGAGATAAAGCTGGCGTGGAGCCACCCTGGCTCCATCCGCTGCGGTCAGGTAGTTCCTCATTGGACCGGGGAGCTGCCAAAACCTGGCTTGAAGCCTGGTGGCCGGTCTTGACCCCGTAGCTGGTGGCACAGGGAGGTGTTGCAGGAGTGACCAGGGCAGTAGCCCAGCTCTGGCAGCCTGTGCCACCCCAGTGATGCTCACCCACCCACCCCTCGTGACCTCTGTAGCACCATGGGCCACTGTTCACCCAAACATTGCCACTGGAGATGCCATGCTTCTGGTGGGAATCTGCCCTCGGAGGCAACAGCACCCCTTCCAGCAACACACAGTGCTTCAGGTGTGTGATGGGGCACAGGGCAGGGTGAGGGAACCACAGAACCATAGAATCAGTGAGGCTGGGAAAGACCTTTAGGATCATCCAGTCCAACCGTTCTGCCGCTCTGCCAGGGCCACCACTAACCCATGGCACTGAGGGCCTCATCTATACGGTGTGTGAACACTTGCAGGGATGGTGATTCCCCTGGGAGCATGTTGGCTCCTTGCAGGTTGATGCTGAGCTGGGAGACCAAGGGCAGGCATCCAGGTGGAAGGAAAGTTGGAGCTCTTCTCTTCTTTTCTCTTCTCTTCTCTTCTCTTCTCTTCTCTTCTCTTCTCTTCTCTTCATCCCTCCTCTCTCCTCTCCTCTCCTCTCCTCTCCTCTCCTTTTTCAGTTCCTTCCCTCCTCCCTACACCCAGGTCCTTGCTCCTAAGCACCTTCTGTGTGCTATATGGACTGGAGAGAGGCTGGCAGTGAGAGGGTGTCCTCCCAAAGGGACAAGTCCCCCTGGCCCCATCTATCTGCTCCCCCATGGGGTTAGTTTTGAGAAGGAGCTGGGTGCGATTGCAACAGCGACACATGGCTGATTCATTGTTTGATCCAATCTCTCCCTCCTCATTCCCAAATGATTCGAGTCAAATGAAACACATTTTAGTAGTCCAATCTGTAAGGGTGGGTCCCATTGTGCTCTGACCCTACAGGGCATTTTGTACATTTAATTTGATTTACACCCAAAACGTACTGGGATTCTCTCCCACACCCAGCTAATGCTGAAAATTAAACAAGATCCTACAGCAAGGTCGGGTGCCATTATCTCCTTAGTGTTGTTATTTATTGAGCAATGATGGTGCTCAGGCTCTGTGTGCAGCATTGCCCCTGTGGGTGTATGGACAAGGCCAACGGCCGCCCTGGTGACGTGTCCATGGGTTGAAGACGATGTGGGGCCACGCTGTGAGCATGCTCTTCCTGGTTGCAAACACCAAGGAGCGGTACTCTTAGGTGAGGTGTTATGGTTTTCTTCTGGGCTTTGGTGAAGCAACACCAAGACTTGGTCACTGTGGCCTGCATTTCCACCCTGTAGCTCAAGGGGAAGGCAGCCTGCTGCTGATGAGATGCTAAGTTCATGCTGCTGGGGGTGCTTCGGGTCTTCCTCTCCACCCTGTGCCTCTGATGGCGCTGGGCACACCACAGCCCTGACCACTCGTGTCCAAGGCTCCAGAGCTGATAATAACAATAATCATTTAGTTCCTGATTCAGCCATGCTTGTAAGTGCATGTCTGGGTTGGAGCACTCAGAGTGAAGCGTGTGCTCCAGGACCTCGCTAAATGGGAAACTCAAAGCAGGATTTGAAAAAGCCCAGACGACATTAAAGTGGTCACAGCAAGCTCTTGGTTCAGGAGAGTTGTGATTGATGTCATTTGCTACCTCTTTTGGCTTAAAAGACAAGGAGTGGTTAAAATGAAAGGAACCTCAAGTTGAAAGCATTACAAAAAAAAAAAAAAAAAAAAAAGAAAAAAAAAAAAAAAAAAAAACAAAAAAAAAAAA